>NQII01001250.1:472414-491762 GCA_002778355.1 Clitarchus hookeri
AAATATTTAATTATTTGCAACATTTTATATTTTTACTTGTATAACCTACTTATTTTTTTAGACAGATGTCAGTCTTAAAGTATCTTAAAATTTGTTTAGCATAACAGTACAATGGCAAGTGGATTAGCTGACAGCGTGTTGATAAAAAGTACAGCCCCGACTTGACGGACCAGCTGATGGCGGAAGGATACATAGTCACATGTAGTCAGACGTAAACAGTGGCGCTACTTTCGCAGACCTGTCAGAAAACGGCCTTCTTATACAGTATGGACTATACCATTTCCCATCCACCGAGGCTATAGTTACCAAATTCGTAACATAGGCATCACTTCCGACGACGAAAAGGACCGCAGGTTTAAGTACACCTAAGCATTTTCTATAAGTGCTATAATAATATTTTGCATAAGAACTATTTCTTACTACGCATTACCAACAGACCTATTTTATCCCCGTATTTAGTCATACTAATATTAATAAATTATAATTTGTAGATAAAATATAAGTGAAAGTTAAATTTAACCAATAATAAGGTACTGTTATGTTAACACAAGTATAAAACGCTTGTGATACGAGACATATTTAGGAGACAGCCAAACACATCAAAGGTTTGGTTCAAAAAGTGCGAAGAAACCACGAATAGACTATAACCACCCAGTGCNGGAGACAGCCAAACACATCAAAGGTTTGGTTCAAAAAGTGCGAAGAAACCACGAATAGACTATAACCACCCAGTGTAACATGCGACTATAGATAAGGGAATGGTAAACATTACCCATTACATTCACTAGTCTCATTGATACGTAAGTGAACAGTCGGGACAGTTTCATCTGCTATGCCGTCTGTTGTGAGAAGAGAAAAATAATTTAANGGAGACAGCCAAACACATCAAAGGTTTGGTTCAAAAAGTGCGAAGAAACCACGAATAGACTATAACCACCCAGTGCAACATGCGACTATAGATAAGGGAATGGTAAACATTACCCATTACATTCACTAGTCCCATTGATACGTAAGTGAACAGTCGGGACAGTTTCATCTGCTATGCCGTCTGTTGTGAGAAGAGAAAAATAATTTAACAGGAGTAGGCTTAGCTGAGCTGGCCAATGAGAGGCCGGGAGCCAGCCCACAGCGACCTCTGAGAAGAGCCGCTATGACCCAGCTGTGGTTGAGCGCCAACAACTCGTGGAACCGCGAAGCCATTTACGCTGAACCGGCCAGCATCCCATTAATTACATACTCCCGCTCGAATTCAAGCCCCAGCGACAACAATGCGAGTTTTCCCCCCTCTTTGTATTTATTTTGTATTTTAATTTACGCCACACCACCAGAAAACTTAATGCGCGGGGCAATTTTTTTTTTTTTCGTCTGACTTTCCATTCTAGCTTCCCTCCCCTCGTCCTCTTCGCCCACTTTTTTTTTTCAGCGTTCATTTGGCTTCGTGATATATGCGAGAGGGTTAATTAAGAAAAAGTTGGCCCCAGCGCGACAATGCTTGCGAGACCGTCACTACGATGCGTTCTTCCAGCCGCCATTACAGCGGAGAATGAACAAAAAAAAACCTCCTTCTAGCAGGAAGAGCCCGACGAGAGCGAGAGCGAGAGCGAGAGAGAGAGAGAACGTGTCGGAGAACACAGCTCCAGAAAGCCTTCTATTCCTTCAGCCCGACTCTTGGTAGCCGAAAACAACAAACTTCGGGTCTCTATTGTCCATTTATAGCTCCGCAGAAACAAAGCGAAACAGCGGAATGGCGCAGAAACCACAAAGATGACGCAATATTCCGGACGCCGCAATTCGTTTTTCTTTTTCAAATTACAAACATTTCCAGGAATGAAATAGTCGTGGCTGCTGTAGCTGCGGTTGTAAATGTGAACCTCGGAGGCCTACTTCCCTTCAAGTGTGCAATAAAAACTTAAAAGAATATAACGTCACGATATTCATGTGCATAATAAACACAAGTTTTAAAAAACACGAGTAACAAAATATTAGTTATGCTTAAAAATCGAAACGCTTAATTTTCCTAACATACATATTCTTGCTCCAGGCGGAATTCTAATCATTAATGGCACTGCCTACCGGCTGGCAACTGCAAAAATTCCCACGTGCGAAAATCCGGGAGCGACACCGCCGGGATTCAAACGCGGTCCGCCTTGGTCAGAGGCGAGTAGTCTAACCACTGCACAACCGCGGCCTCCTCCAACACCGAGGATACTTCATTTTTGCTACCCAGATGTGCCGCGCGCTGCCCAAACAACTACAAAGGAACTCTTTTCGCAAAAATCGGGTGTCACTTTTATAGAATAATGTACGTTTGCTTGCTTATTTTATGTGTATTTGCAGCAGACGTAGTTACTGGGACGCACATATCTTTTCGCAATATTAAATTTTCTTTAAGGGGGCCCACCTACAAAAAAATTCATAATTTTTTTTTTGTATGTGATATTGTTTAACGTGAAGACATTACTTACTTACATTGCATAAACAAATTTTAAATCGCATATTGATTACCCAATGGCATGTGAAAATCACAATTTTAGTTTTTTTCGCGACGTAAATATAATAAAAAACTAACCTACACAAATAAGACAATTAACAATAAAATACGCAACATAAGATATTTAAAGAAATCTTTAAAATCAAGCTATGATTTTTGGTATTTATTTTATTTATTTACAGAAGTTTCTAATTTTTGTAAAATAAATTTTGTTAAGTACACGTTGAAATGAGCTGAGACATAATCTTTCAGTAACCATTAATAAATTTTCTGCACGTGTTTTCGTTTATTTCATTTTTACGTAAAAAAAAACTATGTGCCCAAAACATTTAAAGGGACGAAAGAGTACTTACAAGTAATTTCTGCAATTACAACGGTATTTCGTATAACTATAAAATAATGCTTTTTTTTTAGTGTCCAGCATCCTTAACACAGCTGCCTACCTAGTGCGGGATAGGTCGAATGAAAGGATAGGGTTTCACACGTTAAATGATTTAAGGCGTATCTCGACCACCTGTCACGATATCGCTTTCAAACACAAAACACTGTGTCCATTTTTGCGCCCAAACCACATTTCTACAAAAAAAAAACCTTGTAAAATTTTTAACACCCTTAAATTTGCGGGTAAATTAAGATATATAGACTTAACAAGAACACAGGGGCCGAGGTGGTGTAGTGGTTAGACTACTCGTCTCTTACCTAGGCGAACCGCGTTCGATTACCAGCAAGGTCGCTCCCGGATTTTCACATGTGGGAATCGTGCCGGACGATGCCGCTGGTCGGCGGGTTTTTCTCGGGGTTCTCCCGTTTCACCCCGCCCTTATATTCCGGCACTGATTCATACTTACCTCGCTTCACCCTCATCGGCTCTCAAGACCCCTATGTTAGGACACTGCCTACCAGCTGGCAGCTGCGAAATTTGAATAGGAAATCCCATAAGGAAATTTAGCCTCAGTGCGTTTATTATAAAGATAGGCGTTTCAAACAAAATGCATTCTTCACGAATTTTTTAGGAGAAGTTCTCTACAGCGGAGATTTTTCCATAACATGTATAGCCTGTTTTTAATGAATTTTTAAAATTGATATTTTACAAAAAATTACACACTGCCTATTTATATTGAAAATGTAAGCTCTTAGGGATCATCTCCTGAAACATTCGTGAAGACTGCATTTGATTTGAAACGCCTATCTTTAAAATTAACGCACCGAGACGCAATTTCTTAACATGGGATTTCCTATTTAAATTTCGCAGCTGCCAGCCAGTAGGCAGTGTCCTTAAGAGCCGAAAAAACACAAACTCTTATTTATTCGTACTTGTTCTCTTGTAGCATGGATCTTCTCTGTAAAGGGCACACAGTGTTCTTTTGTTTGAAAAAGATTTTGTGAAAAATGTCAGAGACACGTTACGCAATGTCCTTAATATCGTCCAGGGACCCCATTGCAAAATATAACCGCGAACAGCATATATTAATGTTTTTCTGTCCAGTGACCGCAACTTCAATGGAAGAGCAGGCACGAAACTCCCCAGTACAGCAGCGACTGCATCAGCTCGCGGTTCAGCCGGGCTGCACAGCGAAGTGCGGACAACAATGCAGAGTGTGTACTCGTGTCGGGACAAATCGCAGTGGTCTTCGGAGAGTGTGTCCATTAGGCCCGTACTACAGTGCACCGCGCGCGAACTGCGCAATCGATGACGAGTTGCTTTCCGCGCTGGTGCAGATGTGCATCAAGGCAAACACCTACTGGAAATCAAGGCCTTTGGTAGCAAAACAATTATTATAGGTTTGTTCTGCCGAGTACTGGCAACATTTACACATCGTATTTGATATTTCCCAGCTAATTAAAAATGAAAATAATATTAACATAAGACACTTTTTGTATAGTGTTTATCACAATGTTGCTCTTTCTTCGACACAAATAATACCAACTAAACCACTTGCAGGAATGAGATAACTTTTATCTGAGTACAAAAACCAAATAACTAAATTTGATTTTTAATTTATTCAAACATATTTTATTTACAACATTGCAATACCTGTATCCACTCATACTGAGCGCAATATTTTATGTCTATCTCAATTCTAATTAAAGTCCTTATGAATGTCTCTATACTGTTTCCAGTAAATTTATTCAAATTTATTATTTACACATATTCAATATGTCTATTGCCATCATTCCAAATGTCAGCCTCACTCTCCACTNATGAATGTCTCTATACTGTTTCCAGTAAATTTATTCAAATTTATTATTTACACATATTCAATATGTCTATTGCCATCATTCCAAATGTCAGCCTCACTCTCCACTGTACCGATACCAGCAGTCCGCAGGCTTCACTCCCGCTGGTCACTGTTGCCGCCAGTCGACGATCTGCTGCTGGCTATCTCCGCAACCCTGTCACTTAAGGTCGCACAATCCTACAAACTCTCAACTTTCAAATCTGTTCGCTCGGAGGCCCGTCGCTGCTTAAGTAACCTAGCTGGCCCGATCTGGAAGGTTCCACGCACCCCAAGTCGAGCTGAGAGAGGCAAGGGCGATGAACCAGAACACTCTTTCCAAAGATAACAGCAGAAATCCAATCCGCTGAAGGTCAGGCGGCTTACCTTTGAAAATCTCAAAGTGCTTCTTGAATTATCGCAAGCATGAACTTCAAACATTTCTTCGCTCTCGCAAGCAGGACGGGGCAACGGAAGCGATGAATAACAGTGAGCATGCAATAATAAAATACATCATCTGTCTACTCAATTACATCGAGAAAACATCTGAACTGCTGAATGCAAAGAAATTTTCGAATATTTCGAACCCCTAGGTGTCACAGAATTTTCGTAAAATGATTCTTGCCAAACACATCTAAAAAATGAATACGACACCTGCCACCATACTTAGTTTCTTTTATTTATGCGGCTTGGTGTATTTTGCTGTGTGTTTTTCAAAAGCAGTCTAATATTTATTCAACCACAATAAGCTGTTGTCCAAAGGACCTCATAAGCTCAAACATAATATTTTAGCCTTCTCTTTGCATTAAGATCCCTCCTGCGTCGTTGTCCCGTATCTCCTCTTTTGGTTTTACGGCCATCTACTAGTGTTGCGCTACATTCCGCCCAGACATACAATCTTACATTTTACTTCATACTCTGCCAATTTGTTCGGATCGCGATTCAGTCGTCAATCTCTTATTTTCTCTGTGTACTTCCGGTATCGCAAGCTCCTGATCGTTGAATCGAGAAACTCCCGTACAGAATTTTCACCGAAGGACTGGTTCGCCCGTGAAATGAAATTATTTTGTCATTTTTTTATTAGTCATAAGTACACGACATATTGATTTTCTGCATTTCAGTGAGCTGGTAATTTTCTTGCAAGAGTATTTCATATCGACTAGCACGTTCCTAGAAATGCGCTGGATTCAGAAAAACTTTTTTTTCTAGGATTAGGTATAACGATTTTGACATGGCTGGAAAAAAGTCCGGGTATTTCAATAGAGTGGGTAAACCATCCGTCAAGTGTTTAAATTCCAATATCAAGACCATGAAATTTAGCCAAGATAATCCAAATCAAACGTTCTCTAAAACATAAAAAAAATTTTTTTTTTGTAAAATGTGCTTTATGCAAAATATTTTGTGCGCGTGCACGAAGCGTAGAACGGAGATCCGTACACGTAATTCATTTCATGCGCCCGAAGATGGTGAAATCTTATACTAGGCCTCGATTTTCATACAACCATATAGCTAGAAATATAGCAAAGTCGATGAGAGTGGTGAGATTTAGGCGGCTCTTAGTATTGACGTCTTGAGAGCCAATGAGGGTGAAGCGAGGTGAGTATGGAGCATCGCAGAAATGCAAGGGCGGGTGAAATGGGAGATCTCCGAGAAAGCCCGCGGCATCGTCCGGCACGATTCCCACTTGCGAACTTCAGGAAGCGACCACACCGGGAATCGGTCATTCTAGGTGGAATTCAAGTAGTCTAACCTCTACACCACCGCGGCCCCATAAAGTCNGCGAGTAGTCTAACCTCTACACCACCGCGGCCCCATAAAGTCGATGAGACGTGCTAGATAAAACTATACCAGTTTTTACACAAGCAAACTATTACCATAAAACCGACGTCAATTTGACACAAGATAAAATACGTTTCAGTGAAAAAGGTTTAACAGTAATTAATTCAGTTTAATACACTGGTGCGGAACTCGCCCATTCCCTCCACTTGAACCGAAGTNGCATCGTCCGGCACGATTCCCACTTGCGAACTTCAGGAAGCGACCACACCGGGAATCGGTCATTCTAGGTGGAATTCAAGTAGTCTAACCTCTACACCACCGCGGCCCCATAAAGTCGATGAGACGTGCTAGATAAAACTATACCAGTTTTTACACAAGCAAACTATTACCATAAAACCGACGTCAATTTGACACAAGATAAAATACGTTTCAGTGGAAAAGGTTTAACAGTAATTAATTCAGTTTAATACACTGGTGCGGAACTCGCCCATTCCCTCCACTTGAACCGAAGTAAATTGTATTTTCGATCATACTTACAGAGAGACTGTGAGACACATTTTACCACAGGTGGTATATTCTGTTAACTGTCGTCAACATAAAGAGCAGCACTGCAACAAAAAAAAGTTCCAACATGAGTGGGTAACCGTGTCCCTTAACTAGGCGAATACCCCTGGGCCTCTGCTTATCACGGCAGCCTACTAAAAACACATTTAGTTAAATCCAAGTCTGCAGCCCCAGCGGAAACGAGAGCTACTACCCGAAATCCTCCAAACCTGGAAGGGAAGTCACAACATCGCCTCCAGTAGCATCCGTCAGGATAGGACGGTGTCTGGGGCAACCTCTTTGAATTTCACTGGGAGGCATAGCTCGGATCTTGCCGCGTGGCTCTGCGAGAGCAAATCTGCTCGTGTCTGATCAGGGAAATCTCCTTCAAGTGGCGTCCTGGAGTCACTTCTTCAGGAGCTATTAACTGCTTCGTCCAACCACCTCACACGAAGACAATCACACCAGCGCCCACTTAAAACACCACCCAACCTCACCACAAACTTACTTCACCACGACATTACCAACCCTTCTTATACCCACAATTCATTCAAATGACAATTAATAAAAAAAGCCACTTTACTGTTGTATATTGAGAGAAAAATTGAACCGGAATACCTATAAACAATGGACACAAATAACTGGTTTATATTCTGAGACCGCATTTCATTATAACCGAGTATGTTTGTTTATTTGGTGGTAAGCTGATACAAATTTGGGAATTTGTAAGCTCAATCCTAACCGACTTCACTAGAAATAGTTTTTCTGAAGTGGTTTTCCATCCCCACACTGGCTACGGCTAGTGNGCTCAATCCTAACCGACTTCACTAGAAATAGTTTTTCTGAAGTGGTTTTCCATCCCCACACTGGCTACGGCTAGTGCAATTCGTTAGTATTAACACTCACAATTTTTCGCCCGTTATATCACCATCCTAATTAGCCTCGGTATATGAATGTTAACAAAGATGACAATTATTGTCAATTCACAGCAGTGCTGGTTGGTAGTTCATCACTGCTGTATCCAAGGTAGAATCACTTCCCTTAGGTATATGAGTTGTGAAGCATCATTCACGTGCATACTTTCCTAACAATGCGGGACGTCCCTTCTGTAGTTCTAGTAATCTTGCCTTTGCTATAATGGATAGATGGCTAGCTTTTCCATGGAACGGCTACGTGTTCCTGTAGCGTGTGTCACAACAGGGCACACTGTGATTTATAGACCTTTAATTATTTGGTCAAATATTAGAATTTCAAGAGCTTCTTTGTCTGTAACGACCATATTCCATTAAAAATCACAGCAATACCAACTGTGAAGCATCCACTTTATCTTTGTCATGACGTCTACTACTGTGTCAGGCTTAGCAAAAATTGTCCTGTCGGTGATATAATTGGTCAGAGCGTGGATATCTTATCCATTGCCATAACTGGCACCAGCTGGTACTTACACTACTGTTCTTCAACTGGCATGCCATACACTAATGAAAAGTTGAATTACAGATAAGTAGCATGTAGCATCCGTTTCACACTCATGATGACGGCGATGCAGTGTGGCAGGGACTCCACAATGCACTAGAAGCAGTCGGAAGCCGTACTGGTTCATTACCGCTGCACAGCCTTCCACAATGCAGGAGATCAGCNACAATGCACTAGAAGCAGTCGGAAGCCGTACTGGTTCATTACCGCTGCACAGCCTTCCACAATGCAGGAGATCAGTCGGAGCGGATTTGTAAGTAAAGATCTCCTGCAGGGCGCTGTAGGCACAGAAATTGGCGCACGTGATCTTCCAGCAGGTTCCTGCATTGTTCGCCGGCGAGGGACGATGGTACACATAACAGGAGACCCATTTCGTCCCACATAAAGAGTTACCATACGAGGATACCACTACCACCAGCTGACAAGAGGGATCTATCGCTCAATGTACTTGGCAACGCATTCGTATTNACCATACGAGGATACCACTACCACCAGCTGACAAGAGGGATCTATCGCTCAATGTACTTGGCAACGCATTCGTATTATGTCGTCAGTGAGTACCAACGTGTACCTGGACTCATCCGTCCATGCGACCGTTTTCCATGCATCGACGGTCCAATGGCGTTGTTCCCACGTCCATATTAATCGTCGAGTCTTGTGATCTGCGATGAGCAGACGTACCACGGTGGGGTGGTGGTTTGTGTGCCTCGTAGCGAGGAAATGGTTCTGGGTGGTACAGCTGCTCACAGGTCGTTGCGATCCAGTACTGTATTGGCGAGTGATCTGCTCCACTGTGGCCTGTCTACCCAGCGATACCAACCGAGCTAGCCGACGGAAAACCACGTCATCAATGTGTTGTACGCCAATGCAGATGTCTCTGGCCGCGGCGGTAGGTCTTGCCCGAATTTATGAAATCATGGTACAATCTTGACATGGTGCCCATGTAAATTCCAGTGCCTGCACAACTCCAGCGATGGAGTGCCCCAAACGTCTGGTCTCAACGATCTGGACACGGTCAAATGCGCTAAGAAATTGTTTCTTCCCCATTCTGTGCTCGACTTCTACTAAGACGGTCAGAATAAGGTCTGATGACATCCCAGTCATTCATGTCTGGGCACTATTCCATTCGTGACAACAGCACTATCTCACCAACACAGCATGTGTGTCTAATTCCACTGCCCATGAATCCATTAAGGAACAAAAGTCATTAAGTGAAGATGGAAAATTAAGTTCTTCCTTAAAAAGGATAGGAGTTTTTGCGAGAAAAAAAAATCTGTGGAAACGATGTGTCGACAAGTACGCAAGTCATTTTCTGCAGATGTATACTAGTAAATAAAATAATAAAAAATGGTGCTTTTCTGTAACTTTGGTAGTTATAGCTATTTTATGGAACCCCAGAAGTGACTTGCAGATAACTAAAGTGAGAAAGCATGATAAATGCTTCATTGAAATAAATTACATTTGAGAAATATATGTTTGGTGGGGAACTGTAAACATCATCTACTCTGCTATTCCTGTACATGACCATGTGGTACTGATACATATTGAAACACACAAGTGGTGATAGATTATTTGGGGCTAACTTGTTGAAAGATTAAGATGTTTTTTTTTACTTCGAGATTAACAATTAAATACCATATGACTCTGATACTAAAACGTAATGTGCTACACTTCAGTTTTCTGGGCGAATTACATCACCGATATTAGCCAACTTGGAGCGCAAAGTCGAGTGGTGTGTTTATTCCTCCGCTCCAAAAGCTCCAATTTTAAATAAAACACCTCCGAGAGCCGGTACATACAAGAAAATCGATATTTCGCGAGAGCTCTCGAAGGGGACATGAACAAGCCCTTGCTGTGACACTTTACCGATAACCGTGACGACGGCACGCTCCGAAAACCTGAAAGCGAAGTGCGTGCATAATTACCAACGGAGAGGGACGCGAGAGTAGGCAATATTTTTTCCCCGGGGCGACAAACGTCTCATTTCCTGCCGAAATGATTTATCGCGGACCTCCCCCGTCCTCCTCGCGCTGTCGTTTCGCACTTCCGGGATTTGTTATTTTTCACATCGGCGCAGGCGCATTAATCGGTTCCCCTCGTCGTGCAGGCTGGATTCGACAGGGTGGGTGGAAACACCTTTACGCATTGACGACGTGAAGGACGAAGGAAAAAGACGAAGGAGGAGGGAGAGAGAGAAACAGAAAATAAAGAGATCGTAAACAGGTTGGATTAAAAATACCGCTGGGGAGCGCCAATTCCGGTAATACCCCGGGCATAAACAAGGGCGACAAAAAACAAGTTAGAGCCGCCATCGAGGGCGAGAGGACGTCGGCGTTACGAATGCCTACGAACTTCTTGTAATTCACGGGAATTAATGAATCCGGGAATTTCGAACAAAACCTCTCTCAGATAATCCTCACTCGTAGCAATGCGGATTATTACTGATCACATCACGCAGTCCAAACATTGTAAAAAAATTAATGTAAATTTACACATACAATTTTTTGGTCATCTTACATTTTTGATGTGTAATTTGTAAAAACAATTATAGTACGTGTAATTTTACACAAATTTTCTAAATAATCCAGAGAGTACTACACGTCTTTGGTGAAAATACATGGATGTATGACTTAATAAACACAATATTGGTGTTAATTTCCACATTCGAAGTATGTGTAAAAACACGCCGACTCCCTGTACTAATATTTTGAAAACGGTGTATTTTTAATGTTACACGGTCGTTGTAAATACACTCAAAGTCTGTATATTTGTACATCTTCCATTGCGAAATTTTTCAGTGACCATGTATGTGTAAACTTGCATTACATTCTGGAGTATACTGTAAAAAAAAAAGTAGACTCGCTAATCTGTAATGGAAGTTTATAACCTATACACTGTATGGATATAGTGCCACACACCAAGCTGCATATATAGGAATGTTTAACGTCGCTAGTATTCAAAGTTAGGAAATTCCTTACTCATTTGAATATTTCCTGAGAAAATGTAGGAACGCTACAATAAATGTATAGGGGGAAAAATTGCCATTCCCTCTTTTTCACTAAGCGTGAATTTCCTAATCATTTCTTAGAGTGGAGCGTATAGTTACACATACAAATTTTCGGTAATTTTACATTTTTGTGTAATTTGCTAAAACGAGCACAGTATTTCTACTTTTTACACTCATGTTCCTAGATACTCAAAGATAATTACAAGTTTGAAACATTCAATCTAGCAGTAGGGGAGTAGAACTACTTCTAACTTCATTTGTGTTTAAAATGTAAATTTAACACCCGCTGATGGGCTATGTTTGCTGCTTGCATATAGCTAAATATTCTATATATGTAGTCAATGTCCATATTTCGGAGATAATTTTTTTTAAAACTCTGCTTAACTACCAAGTTACAAAGTGGAGTACAATAACATGAAAATTGTAAAACTGCACATACATAGTATGTGAATGAATAACATGACGCAGTTGTAAAAAAAACTTAACTCGAAGGTAAAATTAATTTGTAAAACAGTTAAAATGTTCAGAAATTGTCTATTTACAATTACAGTGGATGTGTGATTTTACGTCTGTGTAAAGGAAAAAAAAAATTACTCATACACTGTGGTGAAATTACAATTGCAATGTATGTGAAATTTACTTGCAGTAGAGAAAAAAAAATACACGAATGTTACAGTTCATTTCATGCTACATAGTGATTGTAATTTCACATCATTATGTAAAATTATTACTACTGTACACGTATTATTTTACTAATTTTTGAGATAAATTTTCTTTGACGCAGAGTAAAAAAAAAACATTGACATATGCAGGTGTAAAATACACTGACTAACTGTGGAGATTCTGCTGCCACATATATTTGTGTAAAATTACACACTTTTTTTTTACAGTGAACATTGAATTTTTAAGAGTTCNAGATTCTGCTGCCACATATATTTGTGTAAAATTACACACTTTTTTTTTACAGTGAACATTGAATTTTTAAGAGTTCTGTTAAGGCAATATATATACAGGATGATTCTAAAATCATGGGACAAACATTGAGAGGTGGTAGAGCTCGCTAAAAAAAACAATTATTGTATAGGAATACATGGGCGGAAGTGACGCGTTGAGGCACACACACATTAACGGAAACATAAAATGTTAATTGGCAGCATACTTAACGAGTGATTCCGTACAGAAAATGTTAAAATAGTTGCTGGAATTGCATCCACCAACAGTCACGCATTCTTGGTGACCTCTACATATGGCGTGATTGGCTGACAATGGTGGCGATAGTTGGGGGCAGTCAAACTGTGCGCCAGTGACCTGCTGCATCAGCGAACAAAGCATTTGCGCTTGAGAGTTCGGCCGTGATGGGTGATTTTACGAATAGCGAAAAGGTAGACATGCATCTAATGTACGGAGCAGCGCTACGGCTGTATCAGGAACGCCTTCCACGTAGACGCATGCCGAACCACGAAATGCTTGAGCGATTACATCGGCAACTGTCAGTGGTAGCAATTTTGAGCAATTATTATAGACATTGCTGTAAAAAGGCATTTAGCGGCGACGTTGTAAATAAACAATGTGTTGCATTTCATGTGTTATTTTTGTGTTTGTGCCTCAACGCGTCACTCCCGCCCATATATTCCTAAACATTAATTGCTTGTTTTAGTGAGCTCTACCACCCCTCAATGTTTGACCCATGATTTTAGAATTGTGACTTGATTTCACGAAGAAAAAAGTATAAATAGATATACTGTATATAGGAAGGCTAACTTCAAACTTCACTTCCGAAAGTAAAATAGTATAGACAATCCATACTTCGCTTCCGAAGAAAAAACGACAAATGAAAAAGCGCGGGAAAAAATATCAGAGGACAAAAAGTTATAAACAACATAAAAGAAAAAGAATATATAGAAGAAGTAATAGGAGTATATAAAACATCGGAATAGAATTAGGGAATGTTGAAAATAAATCAGCATCGGAAGATGATGACGTCAGCAGAGGTTAAAAGTTATCGGGTAAAAATTTTTGGTTATCGTTTTCGCTTAGCCTTGCGCGGTATAAATGGGGGTATACCAGACCGCAGAGTATTGCAATGTTCATTTACAACTGCGAACTACACGGCTACTGTACACACGCAACAGCGTTGTGCGCAGGCTTGGACGGTTGCTGGCCAACGGGATCTCAGTGCGTCGAACAGCAAAGTGAATTCTTCGAAGACAACAGTGAAGGTGAGTGGAGCCCTACGCACATCACCCGATACTTAGACACAGTTCATACAGAGGTAACGCAATTAGAAAACACGTTTATAGACTTGACAGATGGCACAAACGTGGATAGGACAAGCAGCGTCGAAGCAGGAATGTCCCAAACGAACAAACAGCAGGGGGGTGGAGTTTCAGACACTCCCGCGCAGGTACTGCANCAGCAGGGGGGTGGAGTTTCAGACACTCCCGCGCAGGTACTGCATTCACCTCCGTGCACCCCACCCAACAGTCCTCAATTGGAAACAGGTGGAGGAGCAAATCAAACGCAATCACGCACAAAACGAGAGCGACCCCCTAAACGACCTGCAAAGCCACATTCAAGTATTCGGGAACAAGGTCGACCTATACGTTCATATAAGAAACGTATCAAATCGGCAGGACAGGATGAACCTAATCGCGGCACTATTACCAGCAGTCTACCCGTTCAGCCCAGTATCGTTGCATATCCAAATGATGAACGACAAAACGGCTACGATTTCAATTTCAATAGTGAGCGCCCATTAGGTAGCGGAATTCATTCTACTACCGTTAGAGAGAATACCAAAACACCTAATAACACATCCAACCGTGTTGCCATGAACGATCACATTACCACTGTTGGTACAGCTTATCCGTCCACGTCATCTGCACCCGAACATAAACCCGAAAAAGAAGGAAGTCTCCATGGAGACTATACCTTTATCCTCAGATGCTCAGATACAGACTTCGCAAACATCCGAGCCAAACACGCAACAGCAAAAAAAAAAAAAACGCCGGCGTTCGCAATCGCCTGTCAGACGGACCACATCCACATCATCTTTGGATGCTACCCCTCCAACATCACCAGGACCGTCAAGCGCATCGTTGCTTTCCTCTTTGGAAACAACAGCGCGAGAACTGCAGAGGCAAATTGTACAATTCAATGCATCCGCTTCGCTGAGCGATTCATCGCTTATCTCGTGCGTAAGGGTTGGAACAGACTCCTGCGTTTTGGAATACTCAATCCAAAATTGGAACGATTCAATAATGCGTGTACAATTTCAAACCAGGAAGAACATGACGGTAGCGCGGAAATATGCGAACCATACGTGGAACAACGAAAAGAGAAGGGGGATAGTAAGTCTACAGCATACGCGCAACAGCGTACAAATATAGTCACTATTATTTCCAATCTAATTAAACAGCATTGGGTTACCACGTATGGGCGGTTCTTAAATGTCATCACTTTAGAGGAAAAAGAACTAATTAGGTTATGCGGGACATCATTCACGTTTTACGCGCGTCTACTATTAAAAGTGCACAACGTGGCGCTCCAACAAAAAATTAATCGCATGCACTATTATCAGCATATTACGGAGGCCTTCGACGACTCAGCCATTTCTGAGTAACCGAATTAACCCTGTAGTTCTGTATGCTAGGTTCATCCAAATACAGTCAAGAATGTTAAAGAAAATCAATGGTTTTGTCCTAGAAGGACCTACTAACTCTGGCAAGTCTATGCTGACGAGATTGTTGACGGAACCACTGAAACCTACACTCATTTCGAGGGAGCGCAACAGGACAGGGTTCCATTTTGATCAACTCCCAAGTGCTACCGCAGTTCTATTCGAGGTGCCTCTAATAGATAACTCCAACGTTGGCACCTGGAAGTTGATCCTCGGGGCGACACCGGTAACCAGAGATATGAAGCACAAGGACAAAGAAGTCATTGACAGAATACTAGTGTTCCTAACAACAAACTCCCCTCTACACAATTGGTGCGAAGCTGTAGAGAGGGAACCGTTAGCTATGAGTGTTTTCCAATTTAAACTTGCTACGCAAATCAAACACCACGGTCCCCAGTCAAAGTGTAACGAAATGAAACAACCACCAAACCAAATCACAATTCAAACCTTGTTAGGGCACATCTGTTACCACGGCTTAGGTATTAGTGCCTATCTTGCCGAAGTACCTCACAATATTGTATCAAACGACTGGATCAAACCCTCACAACCACATGTAGATCGCTTTCTTGAATATTCCCAAACAGTAACTACATTGATCTTCAGAGACAGATGAAGCAGGAGGGACTACAGGAGGAGAAGGTATGGGTCAAGTGTACCAAGGAGGACAAGACGGATTCGGAACACACATGTACCAAACAGTACCAAGTAATTACTATCCGAAAACCCAAGCAACACTTTACGGAACGTTTCCTCAAACATTCTGATGGGATGCCGACTTTAGTACCAACCAAAAGCCAATCTGTTTGCCATACAGAAACATGGCTTTCTGGTTCGGGACGAAAAATAGTAAATTCGCAAACACCAATAACCAACAAGCTAACTTCTTTGCATTCCTCAAAGCCGCAGTTGGTATTAAATTGCGAGGTTTTAAACTGGCTATCACTAACCAAGCGACTTTGCGACAACGCCTTCTCACGCAGAGATAAACAAGTACAACGACCTGGGACTTCGAGTCCTCTCAAAACTTTGTCATCTGTATTGGAGAAAGACTTTTCAGAGAAGAAACTTACAATATTGACGGGCTGTTACCACCATATAGTAGATCCGACCTTACCGTTATGCCAGACAATGATGATCAAGACCTGCTCACCTATGAAGAACTCGCAGTCGGACATACAAAGCACTTTCACTTTGCTACGCCAGATCCAAACGGAGGTGGGTGGTGGGACCAAGATTTCACCAAAGACACAGTGCACGAAAGACTGGGCCTGGACGTACTGGTACAAAATTCCTTTCATATGACGCAGAACTCCTTGATGAAACAATGGACACCTATTACAGAAATACTCAATTAAATAATTTTATCAACAGACTTGCTATATACATCTCTTGTCCTAAAACACCTTCTGAATCTGGAAACATGAAATTCAAATACAGGTTATAGATACAAACATGTGCAGAATACGAAATCATATGGGCTCCATTCTCCAAGACAGTTCAACCAATGTCTAGAAGTACTTTCTTATTACCTAGACCTCAAACTCTCACTGGTGGTACGTACAAGGACTTCTATCCTGGATTTGAAGTGCGTATGTAAACTGTTACCTGTGGAACTTACTCCTCGCCACTACCTACGGGTAAAAAAGAGGGCACTGGCAGGGCCGACAAGCACTTATACATTTTTCGTGTAAGGCTGGAGGGGAAGTTCCTCCCGGCGCTCAACAGTGAATTCCTTATCCTTTCTTCCGAACTCCAATTATTTCCAACAATCCTTTCTTCTCTTCCGGTGTGACTGGAAAATCCTTTCATCTTCATGAAATTTGGTCACATGTCGTCTGTCTTCCGCTATTTCCCTGATGAACGTGAGATCCGGGATGCGAGCCGTAAGGCTCGCATTCCGGGTTTCGCAAGCGGCCTCCGCGTCAATGATGTGGGGAATTAATAATATATATAATAATATATATAACCTAGTAAAGCACGTTTCATCACAAATTCTCCACGAGACGATACTGTCAGTCTGTTCATGTGACAAGTGCAATGACATAGTCTTAACTTGAAGATGATGAATCATTCGAACAGTGTGTTCACGCTTCAAAGCATAAAGCCCATTCAAAAAAACTGCAAAATCACTATACTGTTCGTAGATATTCAGGAATATTCAACAATATCCAAAAATGTTCATAGTGTCGAACTTCAACAATTGTATAAATATGCGAAATTATGTTTAATCTTATGAAAGTGATTTTGTCAGCAAAATTTACAACTCAGTGCAAGAATATTCTCATTTTTATCACGCCTAGAGACTACTGTTTTAATAATATCTACTTCGTGTTTTTTACTATGACTGGAAAAATAACTTAACAAAAATGCCTGCGTTTACCCAGAAATTCGGCACACAATATGACTCGAAATTAGGTGGTAATCGGATTTCTGGTTCCAATAGCTTTTTTCTTATGGTCAAAATGTAATGGCGTCGTTATTATATATGAACAGCTGAAAATATCATGGCTAAGAATTTTCAATGACATCACTGAGAGGTATACAGATATAAAGTATCGTCTGTTACGAAAAATTCCTAAGAAAACGAATAATATGCATCAGAATTGTGCCTAGCACCTACTAAAGTTGAGAAACATGAGAAGAATCATTACAGAATTTTATAACAAAAATCAACAATAATTATGTACCTACATTTTAAATGGTGGATATATATTAGTTTAATAGGAGTGCCAGATCCCAAAGGGCCCAATCAAGTAAAATAGAACCTTAAAAAATATATATATAAAATAATTAAAATATATGTCATTTGCGGGGATTTGAGAACGAAAAAAATTTTAAGATGTACGTAAAACGTACATTAGTAAAATATGGCACAAAAACATAGTCACTTCATAAGATACGTTCCCATGAATTATATTCGCCTTATATGACTTTTCTGGAAACAGCAACAAATTCCGAGGAGTTACGGCCAAACTTCTTCGGTAAGGCCAAACACTTAAAATTCTACTGGACAAAGGTAACTTAATGAAGGAGACAGGGAAATAATATTAATAATAAAAAATTGGTAATGCTTGAATAAAATTTCCCTTATTTATCAAAATCAATTTTTTTCCTGGACATATCAAGGACACGAGGCGGATAAAGGATAGAGAGCAGATTCTCAAAAGTCTGTTTTTCTCCGTTGTTAAGTAAGAAAACTGCACCAGAGGTTTGGTCAAGCTGTCTATTTTTCTCACCCTTCCCTTCGTTTTTGTACTCTTCTTCGGAGATCATGTTGAGCTCATCTCATGCCCAAAATCCGTGTATATCCGACCATTGCTTAATTGATGAAAGTATAATTTCACTCTCTCAGACGCCCTTGAGAGCGGAGTTCCTTTCCCCCAGTCCTTGGCTTTAATAATTCTATTAGATGTTGATCCACTCCTGTCTCCGGTTTTATAGCATTATACAGGGCATTTCTCACTAATTTATTTTTTTTATGTGGCTAGCCTAGGGCCAGTTACGCTTTATTATCACCCCGACATGTGCCCTTTCTGGGCAATGCAGGGGTACAAGTGATTCCCCTTAATTTGACTTTAATCACTCTTGTTGTCAATTTAGTTATTTGGATTGCTGTCGGAGCCATGCAACTTTTCCATTTTATTTTTCTTTGCCCGATTACCGACAGCCTCTTTTTGTGTTTCCTTTCTTTTTGAATATACTTTACAGTCAACTGCTTGGAGAATTATTCTACCTTCACCCCTGTTTTAAATTTTTTTTATTGCATCTACTACTGCCTCCAGGTGGTCTAGGGTAGTGGCGTGGTGTGGTTGATCCTGCTAACCACTCACATTCTCCACACTTGCTGACACTTCTAACTACAGCTACGATGATTATATACTTCTACGTTCATTCTCTCAGTTCTAACATTCAGCGGAGAGGGGGGCCTTTGAAACTCTTTTCGATTCCCCTCTCCACGTATGCTTCTGTTTGGTCCTGAACCTTGCCTAATAGGTCGTGTTCCTTTTTCTTTGCCTTAGTCTGCATCGTCCAGTCCCGATTTTCTTGTTATTGTTAAAGTTTCTTCTTTCCGCCATTCGTCGCGCTCCATGTTTATTGCCTTGTCTTCATTATTATTTTATCATTCAGTTCCCAGCGAGGGCCAACCTGCCCCCCCCCCC
>NQII01001250.1:497730-510485 GCA_002778355.1 Clitarchus hookeri
GCAGTTATTACATCCACCGCAACACCCCTTTCCAATCCTTCAACCCTCTCTGTTCACCCTCTTCTTTCCACGAACCACGACCGCAGACAGACCTACCCCGTGGGCACAGATAGTGCGGAGTAATTAGCCGGGAAATAAATTTCGCACAAACGTCGCACGCTTGTGCCACTGACAAGAAGAGAGAGGCTGCAAAAACACAGACCCCCTACCCCCCACCCACAGACAAACACGACGTCACCCGTTCGTTTCCGCTGGCTTCTTGCAAAGCGGAACAGGCCACCGAGAAGCTGTTATCTCTCCCCCCTTCTTGCCGCTCGCGCAAAGCAAACTCGACTCGCTGGAAGGAACAGCTGAGTTTAATGCTCTGCGGGTGTCTGCCGGAGTGTCTACAGAAGAGCCACTCCCACAGACACTCAGCTCGCGTCGCGCACAGACTTGCTAGCGAGAGTTGGTGAATTCTCACTTCTCTACGAGAGCACGTCAACGCAAATGGATAACAGTTTCTTTTAAATGTGAGTACGTGTTTGAGATCAGACCGGAACATTGGGTACCAGGACAGAGACGGAAATCCAACGTTACCAAGGTGATCCGTTCTGACACTTCCGGACTATCAAAATGATTGAAGTAAATGCGGTCTCTTTCGATTACGTCATACGGTTACGATGTGAGCAAGGGTGCCGCGGTGGTGCAACGGTTAGATTACACGCCCCCCCCCCACCTCGGCGAACCGGGTTCCGTTCCCGGCGGGGTCGCTCCCGGATTTTCGCATGTGGGAATCGTGCCGAACGATGCCGTTGGGTCAGCGAGTTTTCTCGAGGATCTTCCCGTTTTCCCCGTCCTTGCGTTCCGGACACTGCTCCGTACTCACCTCGCTTCACACTCACCCTCTCTCAAGACCTCAATGTTGAGAGCCGCCCAAATCTTTCCACTCCTCTCCACGATGCGAGCAGGACCTTGAGTTGGCGCCGCGCATGCGCGAAGAGGCTCGCGGCGACTGGCGGTAACTTTGCGCGAGGGCGAACATTTCAAGACAGTATAACTCGCGACTCCGACGAGCTAGCGCGCTGATTTTGGCACCAAAAAAAAGCAGCACTCCTTGGTCTGTCGATTTATACACACAAAAGGCAAGTGTCTCTTTTGTTTATTTAATTTCATTCCCATTTCCTAAAGAAAATATTACCCGACAACGCAGACGTATTTCGTATTTTTTATGCTGACAGAAATCAACTCCAAGACAGAAACTGTGTCTTCTGAAATACACTTGCAGGTAGAAGCATCGTCGTTTCCCGAGTATCTAGAGCACACTAACTAATTACATAAAATAAACAAAAACTTACAGTTCCAACGCCTCTGTGATATTCAATATTATGACAGGTGTAATTATGTCTCTACATAAACGTATACAAAATTTACAAACACGGAGTAGTTACATAAAACAGTAAATAATTTCAAAATTTTGCTCTCCTTTTCTTTTTTGTAGCTAGCAAATCATCTTTAAGATGAAATCGTGCACCATTGCTATGGACTGTGTTTACTTTCTAGAGAGTAATAGCTACTACAGATGTCTAAAATTTACTTATTAGTTTCAAAAATTAAATATGCAAGCTAATTACAAGGCACGAAGCACGCATCAAACAAAAAAGGGAAAAAATTAATAATAAAAATAAATTATGGAAAAAATATCTGCACCATTTTTGTTTTAAATCCACAGTCTGTTTTATTGGATATTATCCGGAGTATTTCAAATAGTTAATTCATATTTATTTCCAACTTTTTGAAGCCCTGGTAAAGCTCTGCTTTCAGCATATTCCTCCACCTTTTGCAAAAAAAAAAAATCTAAATTTAAGTCTAGAAAATTACACCAAGTGGACAAGGCAACGCATTTGTACGCATGCAGTTTAAAAAAAAATTCATGAAAACTATTTATTACTAATTATTACCAATATACGTATTTTCTCTCGGTATTATTAATATTAATTGTAAATTAGCAATAATTTATACATAAAATAAATGTTAAAGTTAAATCTAACCGAAAATAAGATACTCTTATATTAACAGAAGTATAATACGCTTGCGATACATGGCATATTTTGGAAGCAACCAAACACGCCATAGTTGGGTTATTTTTCAAAAGTTTGTTTCAAAAAATACGAAGATACCACGAATACCCTCTAACTGGTCGTTGCTTTAGTTACTTGCAAATAGTAACTCTCTGCATGTGTTCCATTGCGTAAATTGTTAAAACTACAGACGCCAGATCAGGTATCTCTGTAGGTTCGACTACAAAGTTATTTTATATACTCAAGCAGATTCCATATGCTAAATGGGTGTTTCTGACCACAGTGAAAAAAAAACTGGACCTGCATTTTTTTAACATGTGTATAGGTGGCTGAAAATATTCCAGGATACGTCAAATAAGCGATGGACCAAATTTATCAGGTCACTAATTATACGTTATTTTTAATTACTTGTCAGACCAAAAAAAAACTTATCTTTTGCAGAATCCACAACAAAAAACTGACGTGCAATTTTAGGGGTTATAAGCACACGTATTCATACTGGCAGCATTGTTGAAGTACTCGTCGGATATTTCAAAACCTGCTAAAAATGAAACTTGTGTTCGTACACTACCGTTTAATTCTACATTCCTTTTGTCGAACATCTTATAGATTTTGAATTTTATTGCTAAATTATTTTTTTAATACGAAAATTTTTACCTAAAATAATATACCACGAGAAAAATTACAATGACTCGGATGAAAACTGAGAGCTAAGTGTACGAAGGAATCAAACGGTATCTTCAGTGGCATTATCTACGAGTATTAAAAAAAAAAAAAAAGTGCGAACCACATAATTAGGTTGCACAGCCCGAATAATGTCACCCGTTCAGCTTTGCTGTGAGATTGGTTGTCAATGCGTCATGCGAACACAGTGAAATTTCCATTTGCCGTAGCCTATAAATGCTCACAGATTGTCCGTTCAAATAGAATCAGTCCACCGAAACACTCCTCTCCTCACCAAGAATGTGTCTGTGTTGACATTTTTGTACAATGTTACATCTTAATATAAAATTAACTGTTTGTACTATTTACTAATTTGACTAAAATTAAGCTTGAGAACTTACCGTATAATCAAGTCTAGACACGGTTCATTTCCTTTGACATAGCGACGAAGACTTAAAGTTACATGAAATAAATAACTTTGAAGACTACGTAACATGTTAAGAATTAATAATGATTAATTTTGATTATAGGCAAAGTAAGTTTGAACTGTAATGGCGTGTGTTCACAGCAAACAGCGAAATGTAGACAAATAAAAAATTCTTAAGTAAGTCTGCGTGGTGTCACTCAAAAACATCAGATAATGAGAGTAATCTTACATCACACGATGCTAAATACACAGCTGTATCTGACCTTTGCCGTTAGTTGTATCGACGTCGCAACGACAAGACTAATCAATTGTTCGATTCCTGAAGGGAGTCACTCCCCTGCTCGCGTATGAGAAGCGTGGCGGACGCTAACGATTAGCCGACAGTGTTTTCCTCCGGGTGCATCCGCTCTGGCATTCCGTCGGTGTGTAGTTTCACTGCCCTCCCCCTCCTTGTGCGCTGTCTTACTCATCCGAGTACAGCTGCAGTGCGGGATGATGGAAGGAATGCTGGCCTTCGGGCCTTAAAAACCTGCCCCCTACCACCAAGGTTTTTTTTGCCCCAACTCTCGTCTTAAATGGAGTTGTCTGCGATGATCGAGAGTATTTAAATTTTTTACTGTCGGTCATTCCATGCAGGTTATGTCCATTAGGAATTAGCTACTGATGCGAGGGCGTCCCACACCAGGGAACTGAATGGCGCGACGGATAGCGTATTGTCAGGACCCCTCAAAGGAGCTTAACATTTTAATGTTAAGGGGAATACATAGAAAAAAATTTTAAAGGCTTCGAAGTTACGTATAGTCAGTCCTAAGGAAGCATTGCGACGGGCTCTCCGAAGACTTCAAAATGCATTCCCGGGAAGCTGAATTCCGCGCAACTTAGATGTGTAACTGCAGGATGATATTACACGCGACGTAAGCCAATGGATGAAACCACGCATGCCACGTCGAACTTTTCTCGTTTCTTTTACGGAAACTGCGAAGTAAAGGCTTAAATATATATGTTTAACCATTTTTCACTATTGTTTCCTCTTTGAATATATTGAATAGGATAAAAGTAAAAGGCGGCGGCTATGGATAATAGTCATTATTTTTATCTTTCCTGGAAAAACGCCATATCACCAGGATATTTATTTAATGAGGTGCGCGTATGCGCGCGAACACTGATTTTGCAGACAATATTAAAAGCGTTTTCCACCAATGGCGTAGCGTGAAACTGATTTAGGAACGCCCATTGGCCGAGGTTCATGCACAATCTAGTAAAACCAGAGCCCAATAATTTTTCGCAAGGAAAAAAATTCAATTTAAAGTAAAAACGTTTACTAACAAAGTATTTTTTTTTTTTTTACATATTCGTGTTTGTGATTATAATAGTACGGAGGCATATGGGTTATGCGATATGATCGCAAGCACTTCTACGCACACTTCGTTATCAAGAAACCAATATAACTCATCATAGACAACAGAAAGCTCCAAAAGGTACCCCAAAACGCCATACTCGCTTTGAGATACACAGGAAGATGATACACTCGTAGTTATCTCCCTAAAACAGTCCAGGATGGAACGCCGTGACAGTGGGCGTCTGGCATGACAACGTGGCGGAGAGTGAAGAGGGGACAAACACCGCCACTGGCATTCTGCGCAGAGCGTATTGGTGGCTAAAGCTTACACACGGCTTGCACCTCACAATATAGATTCATAATTTATTGAATATTTTTGCCAGTGAAAGCCGGGCGTCTGTGTGTATTGTGATGCTGCTCTACTGCCCTCCACATTTCTAAACTCAAATTGTGAGTTCTGAGCGATGAAACGGATGTGCAAAGTCTACTGCGGCGTGATACAGTATTAGCCAGATAAAAAATAAGAAAATAAGTCAGACGCAGGGAGAAATAATGAAGGGGGAAAAAAAGAGGTGTATTAGGCGGCGGCGAATAGAGCGGTCCAAGATCTCGCGCTCCGAAGGAGCAGGAAAGGCACGGACGAGGTGGGAGGTACCGGCAGGAAGCCAGCGGCGGTTAAAGGTAATAAAACCGGCATGGCGCCGACGAAGAGAAGGCCGCGCAATATACGGCGCAAGTTTCGCCCATTAGGCGGTTCTGCCGGAGACTTATGGAGAAACCGGGCCGAGTTATTGCCAGCTGGAGAAATACACACGTCCCGGCCGCCAACCCGTTATTGTGGCGTGCGGTGGGGTTCATTGTAAGGAAGGTAAGGGGGNGGGGGGGGAGTGAGTCTGAAGGCGCGACTCGACTCTTCAGAAAACGATAATGCATGGTGCTGCGCAAGATCGTTGCGGTTGTGCCTGTGCCAAGATTCCTGCGTCTTCCGCGCGCGAGACGACGACAAGCGACGAAGATAGTAGCAGCGAGTTCAGTTGAGAGTTTTGGGCGGTTCTTAACAACGAGGTCTTCGGAGCCAATGTGAAATAAAGTGGGGATGGAGCGGCCCTGGAACTCAAAGGGCGGGGCAAAAGGGAGATCCCCCAGAAACCCCGCCGACCAGCGGCATCGTCCAGCACGATTCCCACTTTCAAAAATCCTGAAGTGACCGAGGCCGGGGATTTAACCCGGTTCGCCTTGGTGGGAGCCAAGCAGTCTAACCGCTAAGCCACCGCGGCCCCAGAAACAGCGAAGCTCAAGACTTAGACTCGTGGGACTCTCAAATGTTTTTTGTACTACATGGCCAAACAATAACGAGTGGCAGACCAAAAAACCTTTTTCGGCTTTTTGTTAATAAGAAAGGGTAGACAGTCTCTGGGCAATAACTTTCAAATTATGTCTGTATGCCATCTTCTAGTACCAAAAACTACTTCTCCCTGCCCTCAGATTCCCATGGTTCTATTTCGTATATGCAATCTCTGACAACAGTTTTCAGGCCGTCAACCGTCTGTAAGCGAAGTTGGAAAATCTTGTCTCGCCACACCCCAGAGCGAATTACTACACGTGGTCCTGCATAAAATTTAAGGCCGTACCATGTATCGTTCAAGAGCCACCCATCGTCCACTAAGCCGTATGATCAGGAGCTGTCTTACCCGGGGGTAAACGTGGTCTTTTTCGATAGATGTTTAAATTTTCAAGTCCTCTTGTATGTAGCTGTGGCATGAAACATTCCCGAAGAGCAGTCAAGTAAGCGACGTCAACACTTCGCGCTGACACAAAAAAAAATACACAAGCCAATAAATTATTTAAAAGCAATCGCTGCCCTTGACATCAGGCGTGGAGGTTGCTGTTGGATTGTCAGCGTGTCTTGGTCCATTTCCCATGGGAGTCGTGCCTGCGTTCACGTACCTAGCACGGAAATCTTGCACATCTCGAAAATACGATAATACGATACTGTTGCGAGTGCAGTGTTGCCAGGTCAACCACTCCAATATCCAAATATTCCACGAGTGAATTTTGCACACCATACCACAAACAACTCTCGAATACGACAATGCACATAATCACTACATGTAGCCTACTTACATAAATTTCTGCAGCCAATGACTATTTCCTGAAAATTATATTTTACATATTTAAGAACACAGTTTGAGCTTGTTGCCANTATTTTACATATTTAAGAACACAGTTTGAGCTTGTTGCCAACGTTTTACAAAGTATTAGCAACGACTTTAAATAAATAAAAAAATTGGAGGCTACGGTGGATGAGCGATTAGACTGCTCACCTCCCGCCAAAGCGAACCGGGTTCAATCCCCGGCCGGGTCACTCCCGAATTTCTGCATGCGGGAATCGTGCCGAACGATGCCTCTGGTAGGCAGGTTTTCCCGGGAATCTACCGTTTCCCCTGCCCTTTAATTCCGGCGCTGCTCCATGCTCACCTCACTTCACCCTCATCGGCTCTCAATAACTCGATGTTAGGAGCCACCCAAATCTCTACACTCACTCTTGCCACTCTCCAAGCCGAAATGAATGGTGGCCGGTGGTGGGCAGGGGCTCGATAGACCCCGCCGAAAATCGAACCCGGTTCGCGGAGTTGGGAGGCGAAGTCTATCCACTACACTTCAGCGACCCCCTTGCCCGCATTGTAATCGTATAACGTAATCGAACGAGGCCGCATTTATTTCAATCGTGTTGTCAGACACGAACTGTGAGAAGGATGACGCCGCTAACATTACGTCCGTCACCGCCCAAGTGCCGGTCTGTTTTAAAGACGTATTCACGTCAAACAAGAATGTAATTCATCTGCGTTGGGAAGTGACTAGTTTGACTACCGCACCACAGCGGCCCTCGAGTGAGACTGCGTGGAGAACAATGACTGGAGCTATAAGGCCACGGAGCTCTTTTCGTGAGTGACAGGCGTTTGGATGCTGTCAATATATCGCAANACAATGACTGGAGCTATAAGGCCACGGAGCTCTTTTCGTGAGTGACAGGCGTTTGGATGCTGTCAATATATCGCAATGGACAGTTTTATTTCATCTTTGTAATTAATGAATGAATATTTAAGAGGGTGAAGTAAAAGGATAGTGACTAAGACTTCAATTACAACTAACACAAAAATTATGCCCACTGGAATGGTTAGTAAGTGTTNAGTAAAAGGATAGTGACTAAGACTTCAATTACAACTAACACAAAAATTATGCCCACTGGAATGGTTAGTAAGTGTTAACTGTGGTGATAAAAAAGTTAAATTTTGAAAATAACAGCTGTGTTGTATTTTTATTGCATTTCCAATGAATTAGGACATCCAATTTAGTTTATTTTATTCTGACCCCAGTCCCTCACTAACCTGGGTATGCCCTAGGCTATTTGTTAAAATTCCGACTGGATACTCGAGCATGGCAAGGGGGGTGTGTGTACACCCAATCCCCTGGTTCACGAAGGAGCTAACGGAAAATAAGGAAGTTACATGGTAAATTACAGCGAACTTTTTAAGACAAGACATCTTAACTCGCACACATATTGGGTCTCCCGGGGAATCGAGCCTTGTTTGCGGAAGTTCCAGGACCAGTAAAGGNACATCTTAACTCGCACACATATTGGGTCTCCCGGGGAATCGAGCCTTGTTTGCGGAAGTTCCAGGACCAGTAAAGAGTCTGAAATACAGCAAGAGACAAGGTAAAATAAGAAATAACGGAAATGAGAAAACACCAGAATAGGTTCGAGCACAAAAAGCAAGATGGAGTCAACGGACGCGGGAGGATAGGAGGCAACAACCCGGCCGGCGATACAATTACAATACGGCGGGGTGGGGAAAGAGGACAAGTTGGTGCGGAGTGACCACAACGTCGGCGATGAAATACGCGGCAGTTAAAGAGGTCCGGCGCAGCGTCGCATGATGCTGCGGACGTTTCGCCAGGCACGCCTCGGCCGTTAGGAGCAGCCGACCGTGTTCCTGCCACGAAGTAAGCGACCTTACGCTCCGCGCGACCGACGAACGCAATATACTCGGCTACCGGCCATTCGCACATCTCTCCTTCACAACAGTCCAGACCTGAAAAAATGTCATCCGTTCAAGCTCACGGCGCTATATAAACTATTCGTTGCTTCTTGGCAAATGTTTAATCAAACCTTTGAAAAATCACCCCAATTATGACGTGCTTCATTGTTTCTTAATTATATAATGTATCACGAGCGTTTGATGCTTCTGTTAACAAAAGAGTAACTTTTTTTAAAGTGGACGTTTGCTTATGTTTTATTAATAAATTATAATATTTCATATACAACTATTATGAATAAAAACAGGGAGAAAATAAGTATGTTGGTAATGTCCAGTAACAAATAGTTCTTACAAAAAATATTATTAGATTGAGCACGCACGAATGCGGAGTAATTTTCTAGACACGGTTAAGCTTTGCGTGAGGAGGAGGAATATCCTGAAAGTATAACTTTAACAGAGCTTCAGGAAAGTTATAACCAACAGAGAATGGGCTATATATTCCTTTACCAGACACCTTAGCGCCATGGCACACAAGTCATTCTATAGCGAGAATGAGTGGGACCAGCACTTTCCATTTAAATGTACTGTTACGCGCTGTAACTCGCACCAGCCGCGAGATCCCGCTACGCGCGGCCCGGCACTGGAGAGGGGGTGGGAANTATACTCGGCTACCGGCCATTCGCACATCTCTCCTTCACAACAGTCCAGACCTGAAAAAATGTCATCCGTTCAAGTTCACGGCGCTATATAAACTATTCGTTGCTTCTTGGCAAATGTTTAATCAAACCTTTGAAAAATCACCCCAATTATGACGTGCTTCATTGTTTCTTAATTATATAATGTATCACGAGCGTTTGATGCTTCTGTTAACAAAAGAGCANGCTTCATTGTTTCTTAATTATATAATGTATCACGAGCGTTTGATGCTTCTGTTAACAAAAGAGCAACTTTTTTTAAAGTGGACGTTTGCTTATGTTTTATTAATAAATTATAATATTTCATATACAACTATTATGAATAAAAACAGGGATAAAATAAGTATGTTGGTAATGTCCAGTAACAAATAGTTCTTACAAAAAATATTATTAGATTGAGCACGCACGAATGCGGAGTAATTTTCTAGACACGGTTAAGCTTTGCGTGAGGAGGAGGAATATCCTGAAAGTATAACTTTAACAGAGCTTCAGGAAAGTTATAACTAACAGAGAATGGGCTATATATTCCTTTACCAGACACCTTAGCACCATGGCACACAAGTCATTCTGTAGCGAGAATGAGTGGGACCAGCACTTTCCATTTAAATCTACTGTTACGCGCTGTAACTCGCACCAGCCGCGAGATCCCGCTACGCGCGGCCCGGCACTGGAGAGGGGGTGGGAAGAGGGCGACCCACCTCGACCCTCCCCCTCCCACAGGCAGACCCGTTCACTGCCTAGCTAGTATCACAGCCCCTCCTCCACCTGCTGGAGAAGCCGACAAGTGTAGAGGATACGCAAGAATATTCTGGGAATTAGGACCCTCAGAGAAATTTCTTGGCGATGGCCTACGACCCTATAAATACAAGCCACAGTTGGACTGTCGGCAGTCTTGGTAGAAGCCTTTTAGCTGGGTGCGGTAATCGAGCAACGTGCAGCGAACGGACAACGACGGGAGATTGCGAGGTGACAGGGGACGAGGTGTTTGTGGTGTGAATGGACGAGAGGGCGTGAAACCCGACGAGTGAAGGCTACTGTGCGTGAGAGTGTTCGGAGAACTCAAGAACATCGCGGACTGGTGATACCTGGACTAAACTGAGGTGGGACGTAATAGCATGTGATACGGACTTTATTGTAAATATTGGAACTGTCATATGGACATATAACTTGTAGAACAATTCAATAGATTTTGATACACTGTCTATTGGGACGGATTTCTAATTGTCTAGTCATGTTAATTCCGTTGAGGTAATAAATTGTATTGATTGAAGTCATTAATTGTAAACCGTAAGTGATATTTATTGTGAGATGTTGAGTCGAGAGAACTTTGTTTGTAGTTTTAAATAATATAAGGAAATTATAATTAACTATTTTATTTAATTAAGAACTCCATCCCTTANACGTAATAGCATGTGATACGGACTTTATTGTAAATATTGGAACTGTCATATGGACATATAACTTGTAGAACAATTGAATAGATTTTGATACACTGTCTATTGGGACGGATTTCTAATTGTCTAGTCATGTTAATTCCGTTGAGGTAATAAATTGTATTGATTGAAGTCGTTAATTGCAAACCGTAAGTGATATTTATTGTGAGATGTTGAGTCGAGATAACTTTGTTTGTAGTTTTAAATAATATAAGGAAATTATAATTAACTATTTTATTTAATTAAGAACTCCATCCCTTANAACTTTGTTTGTAGTTTTAAATAATATAAGGAAATTATAATTAACTATTTTATTTAATTAAGAACTCCATCCCTTAACGGACATGGTTTAGCCCACTGACTTTTGAGAAATTGTAACAGTAAGTACATAAGCATGGCCCAGGGATGTGAACTATAGGCCCCTACTATAATTATAGTATTTGTACAATAAATTACAGGTATGTAAGATGCACATATCCATTAAAGTACAAAAAAGTATGGTTCAGTTTAAATTATAGTACTTTTTCGTAATATAATTGATATGCTATAGTATATCGCACATACCTGTAATGTACCGTACAAATAGTATAATTATAGTATGGTTCAAATACATGGTGTCAAGCTCTTCCCAAGGCACTAATAACAATATGGCCAAAAATGTCCTTTGGCCTAACAAATTACTGATTCAATCAGAACGCAATTCACCTCAACACAGCAGATGAAACAATCGTTTATAATAGTTAGTTAATAAACCAGTATTGAATTTTATTACATTGAGATAAATTAGGAAAGAAATATCATGATGACTGTGTAACTAATCTATCTTACCATCAACGCCTGCCATTTACGACTGTAACTTGAAAATATCCCAGTCGCATTAAAACTCGGTGAATGGAAGTATAGCAAAATGTCAAGGCATAATGATGTAAACGGTGTTTTAATTGGTCGGAGTCGGAAATAGGTTATTTCGTAGCCAGCATGCGCGTTAAACCTCACCCTACTTGAACGACGCGAATCACCACCACGTGAAACAATCTCGTATGTATTCCTGACGCGGGTTCGAGAGCCTCCCGCGGAATGGGAACACAGTTTCCATCCCGCACGCCCATGACACCGGGGATTATCTGTTGATTGACTACTTAATGCCTCGAAGCCGTCGCGGGAGCGACTGGCGCGTTAAAACTATTAACTTCGCCAGACGTGTTCCGAGGGAAGCTGTTATTTTTTTAATTCGCCACCTCTGCAGCATGAGGATTACGTTAAATCAGTCTGCCAGCCACCTCGATGTCAGTACTTAATTTACCGTGGTTAATTTTTACTTTTCAAGGACCTTGCGTGCTCCTTTCATCCTGTATAGGGAATAATCAACGTGGTCGCGATTACAGTTCGCGTGCCAAAACCCCCCGCTAGTAGTGGAGAGTATTCCACGCAAGAGGTAATGAATACAAAACAGTGGGAATTATATTCACGTCAAAAATGCATCCTTAAAAAAGTTATNATTCCACGCAAGAGGTAATGAATACAAAACAGTGGGAATTATATTCACGTCAAAAATGCATCCTTAAAAAAGTTACCGTTATTTTAACATATCTCAATACGCCATTAAATACAACCTATGAATGATAACATATAAATAGTAACTACAGACAGGAAGTTTTGTATATTTGAATCAAGATTTCCGAAAATCGTTACATGACTGAATAACGCATAATAAATTTGAATTTTGCGGAGAAACTACAGAAATTAAAATTGTTTAGTTTACTAACTGGAATCATTAATAACTTGCTATTTTTACTCGCCTCTTCCCTTGCATCCATTTCTTTGCACGGCCATTTTTACAAGATTTTTGTTTATTTAATTACTAACGCTCTTTGTTAAGTGATAAATATTTACCCATATAATGAAACCCAGAATACAAGTGCAGTCCATAACGACTGAACACAACACCCATTAATATAGTTTTCATAAATTGTGATAAAAGAAGAGGAATTATTTCCGCCATACTGCCGATATTTAAGCCTATTGCCCCGCCAAGCATTTAAGATGTAAAATCTCGCGTGTGAGTCTGTGTGTGTGTGTGTGTGTGTGTGTCTGCCTC
>NQII01001250.1:510664-538291 GCA_002778355.1 Clitarchus hookeri
CCTCCCACCAAGACGAACCGGGCTCAATCCCCGACCGGGCCACTTCCAGATTTTCGCAAGTGGGAATCGTGCCGAACGATTCCATTGGTCGAGGATCTCCCGTTTTCCCTGCCCTTGCATTCCGGCGCTACTCCATTCTCAACTCATTTCACCCCCATCAGCTCTCAAGACCTCATTGTTGAGAGCCACCCAAATCTCTCAACTAAATTCAATTTTTTTTTCTGGAGTGTATATTTTAGGTTTAGCTTATATCACTTTTTTAAAAATAATGATATATATATATATATATAGACACACACATACNGAACCGGGCTCAATCCCCGACCGGGCCACTTCCAGATTTTCGCAAGTGGGAATCGTGCCGAACGATGCCATTGGTCGAGGATCTCCCGTTTTCCCCGCCCTTGCATTCCGGCGCTACTCCATTCTCAACTCATTTCACCCCCATCAGCTCTCAAGACCTCATTGTTGAGAGCCACCCAAATCTCTCAACTAAATTCAATTTTTTTTTCCGGACTGTATATTTTAGGTTTAGCTTATATCACTTTTTTAAAAATAATGATATATATATATATATATATAGACACACATACNTGTATATTTTAGGTTTAGCTTATATCACTTTTTTAAAAATAATGATATATATATATATATATAGACACACACATACATATCAATTTTCGTAATTCTGAGGGTTTCTTTTCAGAGTCAAACTTTCCAATGTAAAGAGCGACGAGCAAGATATTACTTTACATTATTCAAAGATGTTTTCCCTCGACGTTTTCCGGAAGGACTTTTATAATGATGTTAAAAAAATACTGAATTTTTACATTCTTTTAAAAATTTGTCCTTGCCGCACCGAATGTACCCAACTGCTATTAACATGCTCCCCGAGGTGATTTAAAACTAAAATTTTGTCTTTCGGTGGAAACATTTTCCTGCATGCCAATACTCTTGCCTATCGGCTGTCCACTGTAAAAAGAACCGATTTGAGACCCTTATTATTNACATTTTCCTGCATGCCAATACTCTTGCCTATCGGCTGTCCACTGTAAAAAGAACCGATTTGAGACCCTTATTATTTGTTTCCTATCAACCATTTTTTATCCTTCCAGCACTTTTTAAAATAAATAAAGCCATGTAAGCAATAAACAAAATGTAAATATTCCACTAGATTCGAAAGTTAACGTCTAAGGCTACAATAAAATATATTTTTTTAATATTGTTCCAAATGAGAGGGTTTAAAAATCTCGCTTTACCGTGAATAACCTATATCGAGCTTAAATATCTACGTNAATATTGTTCCAAATGAGAGGGTTTAAAAATCTCGCTTTACCGTGAATAACCTATATCGAGCTTAAATATCTACGTCACATTCATTATAAATGGCTTTTATGAAGTTTGGCGACTTTCTAAATTGGTATTGGCACAGCAATTACTTAGGACATACTCAACTGCAGAGAAATGTCGCCAAGGAAAACACAAGAGAATACAATGACACACATCCTAAGAAATAATTCATCCAATCACGTGCCGCCATTGGAAGTATAGTTCAAAGAATGTGAGTGTTTCCACGTATTAATAAGGCNAATAATTCATCCAATCACGTGCCGCCATTGGAAGTATAGTTCAAAGAATGTGAGTGTTTCCACGTATTAATAAGGCTTTTCTGCTATACAAAGCCAATTTTTTACTTAATCATTCGCTGTAACTAAATAGGCTTGCCAGTAGTGCAATGAAGGTCAAGCATATAGTAACTATATTTTCCCGGAGACGATACATCTCAAGTAAACACACATATTCTGGTATAGGTGTCTTCATACCAGGCTATGTTTTCANATAATTCATCCAATCACGTGCCGCCATTGGAAGTATAGTTCAAAGAATGTGAGTGTTTCCACGTATTAATAAGGCGTTTCTGCTATACAAAGGCAATTTTTTACTTAATCATTCGCTGTAACTAAATAGGCTTGCCAGTAGTTCAATGAAGGTCAAGAATATAGTAACTATCTTTTCCCGGAGACGATACATCTCAAGTAAACACACATATTCTGGTATAGGTGTCTTCATACCAGGCTATGTTTTCANTTTTCCCGGAGACGATACATCTCAAGTAAACACACATATTCTGGTATAGGTGTCTTCATACCAGGCTATGTTTTCAGATTTTCTGTCAGGGTTCCCCCACTAAACCAAGAGATGTGCGTTGTAAAGCGCCAACGGGAATACAATTTGCTGGCACGGCCATTTACTGGTAAATGCGTGATTGGATATTAAGTACAATGCCATTTCCCAAAATAGTTCCCGTTATCTGTCATTTTCCCACTTCGTATCGCCTTCATGAAATTGAAAACTGAACATATTCACCCAGCCCCAAACAAATACTCCGTCGAGACAAACCACTGGTTTTACCTGCACTATCTGGAATTTTTCGATTTTGAAATTTGACTTCACACCCCTTCCTTGAAGTCCCCTTATCAAACCACATTCATGTCGGTTCCGTTCAGCGGCAGCCTCCTATCTTCTCGTCAATACTGACTATGAAGAAACAAAGCGCGGATGTCATTTCTGTGTCGTGTCATCGCTTCGCCGAAAACAGCAAATTTACGACAGGGACTAACCACTCTTGTCCTGAGCATTGCGTCCACGTGGCTCCAGATGAAGAAGAGTTAAGCGATTATTAGGAGTTTTTGACGGACGAGAAACATCAGGATGATAACATCAATTCCCTAAGCACGCGCATATGATCACCCAACAAAGCTCCTCTCGATAACCGGAAGGTGGGATTGTGGGTCTCAAAAATCCCGAAATCTTACTTTCATCGCCTTCTTCGAAGACACAAGTGTCGTTACAGAAATGTATCACACTCGCAGACAACGTCTGGGAAAACACAGTTTCGGTAGGACAATACCAAAGCGCACTCGGCACGGGAAAACACGACATTCGTGGAGGGCGTGTACACTGAAGAATAATCCCGCAAGGATTGTGGCCTGNGATAATCCCCTAAGGATTGTGGCCTGCAAGATCACTAGACCCCACTCCCCCCGATTATTATGGGGACACCCGATGTCTACTGCTTACGCGAAACACTCGCAAACAACGGCGGAACTGCGAGAAACCATTCGTCAATGCGCGACAAGGATTTCTCAGGATATTCTCCGGGAGATGTTTCGCAACACGATTCCACGCGTAAACATGTGTGAATCTGTGAATACCTTATAATTCCGACATTTTCTGTGACCCTACGGTTTGCGTGGCTTACTGAACATATTTTACATTACTCTAACAAGAATGGTAATCAATTAGCCTGTCCCTTACTTCTTATCTGGGCCAACGGTAGTCCTCACTCTTCACCTAGAAGCACCCCGAACACTCCCAAAACATACGAAATATGACAGAGTCACGTGGCTTCAAAATTATGTTCAACACTCTGCTGTATGCAACTACAATACTCCTGACCAAAAATACCCCAGCATACATGCCCCACTTGGCTCTCTCCCGAAATTTCCAAGCATTTCCCAAATGTATTATATTCTGTGCTTTTTATAACTTTTACAAGAGACTTCATTGAAAATATTATTGCCAAAAGAATCTTTTGTAGTGCTGCAGAAATATTTGGTTGTAAAAATTTCAACATCCTACTAGGTATATATTATAAATATTATAAATTAGATGCTTTTATTTCATCTTACACTGCTGAGAAATGGAAATAAAATTAATTATATTCTAAAAAAAGAATTAATCGATAAATTACATATAAATAAAAAAACTTTCGAATCATTGTAAAAAAAATAACATGGGGCATCGAGAGTGAAGCTTTTAACAATGGCAATTTTCGTGAAGCATTGAGTCAGCGTATTTTAAAGAATTACCGCACTTGAGTTCTATAATATCGATAGAACGCCAGTCGTAAGGAAACTTTTTTAAGATTACAATCAGTGTTACTTAATATCATATAATTTTTTATTGATCTTGTTTTAAGTAAAATACTAACCACAAAATGTAGTAGTTTGTAACTATAACTTCACGACTTACATGGATCTTGTAACGAACAAAAGAGAAAGTTTACAGGTGCTCTTACTGTACTTTTACACAGGTTTGTAACTCCGAGTATATGTGACAAAGATGTTTTGCAAAGNTAATATCATATAATTTTTTATTGATCTTGTTTTAAGTAAAATACTAACCACAAAATGTAGTAGTTTGTAACTATAACTTCACGACTTACATGGATCTTGTAACGAACAAAAGAGAAAGTTTACAGGTGCTCTTACTGTACTTTTACACAGGTTTGTAACTCCGAGTATATGTGACAAAGATGTTTTGCAAAGGGAATGCNAGGTGCTCTTACTGTACTTTTACACAGGTTTGTAACTCCGAGTATATGTGACAAAGATGTTTTGCAAAGGGAATGCCTAGATATTTTTGGGTGGAATTTTCGGCACTTTTTTTTTTTAGCAAATCCAGATGCACCGTTAATATTTTTAACACATTAACTTCTTTGGCTTCACTTGTATGACGCATGATTGAAGTGATCTGGCCGATGACAATTTTAATAATTATAAATATGGGGGAAGGATACAAACTGAGAATGAAAATATATCTTAAGGTGGGCACCTGGGTAGACCACCGAACGGCGTGCAGAGCTCCAGAAGAAAACGTTTTATTAAAAAAACCGTCCAAAGTGTCTTGAGTGAGGTCTGCTTACGAATAGCATTTAAGAAACGTTGCGCTGCTGTATACGNAGGTGCTCTTACTGTACTTTTACACAGGTTTGTAACTCCGAGTATATGTGACAAAGATGTTTTGCAAAGGGAATGTCTAGATATTTTTGGGTGGAATTTTTCGGCACTTTTTTTTTTTTAGCAAATCCAGATGCACCGTGAATATTTTTAACACATTAACTTCTTTGGCTTCACTTGTATGACGCATGATTGAAGTGATCTGGCCGATGACAATTTTAATAATTATAAATATGGGGGAAGGATACAAACTGAGAATGAAAATATATCTTAAGGTGGGCACCTGGGTAGACCGCCGAACGGCGTGCAGAGCTCCAGAAGAAAACGTTTTATTAAAAAAAACCGTCCAAAGTGTCTTGAGTGAGGTCTGCTTACGAATAGCATTTAAGAAACGTTGCGCTGCTGTATACGTTCATCAGTTACTCCATTTCTCTCTAAAGCATGTTTTTGTGATAGTGACAACGGCTCGAACGGGTATTTCCGCGGTCATTTTTAGGTATGAAAATTCCGGTACAAAACATTAAAAAAGGAATAGGGACGTGCATCAAACCTTTATTCTTATTATTACGTCATAAAATGGTAGGGTCGCCGCTAAAAGTCTCGTAGAGGCGCGTTATCGACGACAAGACTGCACGTCAGTTCAATACTTTGCGCGTAGAGGCGACGAGACAGTTGATGCGCATGTCTCTCTCGGTCGCCCCTAGCGCTCCCACGCTTTTTGGCCTCAGACGTGCAAAATTCCTTCAACCAGGCGGCCACCTTAGGCAGGGGCTTTCAAAAATGCTCGAACGCGAACAGCCGCTAACAGTCGTGACTTGGTGGATAAAGGCGTCCACAGAACCGAATTTTCCCCCTCCTTGTTTACTCGACTACAGCCGCTTTTTCGCCTCTCTTTCTCGCGATCACTTGCACATTCGAGAGCGGGGTTTTCGGGTATCAGCGGGACAGGTGGTGGGGGATAAACTGTTATGCAGATTACGAGACAGCGCCGTAGCTATTGCGAGTGTCCCGGAAAAGGTAACAGCTGGAGGGAAGAGGACGTTAACCCTCTTTCCACGTGTTTGCCGGCGAGGTTTGCGAAGAGGGGGGTTTAGAAAGGGAGGTGAAAGGTAGTATTACAGGGGTTGAGGTAGGGGGTGTGCATGAGTAGCCCAGGGCTATCGCCGGGGCTAGCCGCAGGTGGCGGGAACGACGTCGTCGAGGGTAGAAATCGGCGGTGTCCCTGCGCTCACGCCGATTTTTTTTCCATCCCCTTCCCATCTCCGCGCGAACGCACGACGGCCGTTACGGGGGTAGGACGCCGTCGTCGACAGCTGCGTCGAGGCGCGGCCCCAGCGCCCGTTAGCATCGTCGACGGCCGAGGTCCGCTGACGTCCCACGGGGCACAAGCATGCTCGTGGGTGTCATCCCGACGGGTAGAGGGGTCGGCAGCTCGCCATGTGTCGCAGGGTCGCCCGGAGGTAACTACAGCTACTAACGGTCGCATTTGTTAACACGCGCACAACACACGTTGGGGACGCACGAGGAAGCTGCACGTGTATGGTACTGTTTTAGCACTGACTTACCAAGACATTTATATCTGTCTCCAAATCGCCTCCCGGCATAAAATAATGAAGTTAGACAACCGTGTTAAAAAAAAATCGTGAGTCAATATTAACAAGTGAAAAATGTTTCCCCTTTAATCCTTAAATTTGAAATAATACTGCAAATTGTCAATATTTTAATCACATGTTATTAGTTCTATTATACATGTAATTTCTGCTACAAGCCAGGGAAGGCAATCGTCAAGGCTGGTTCAGAAGTATGCAATATGCGTATTAGAGAGGTAAGTTCAATTTTCATTTTGAGAACTACCGTGCTGCAATCAGTACATCGCAAAATACGAACTGGGTGACCATTTGGGACCTACTGTACTTTGTTTCAAAATGCCAATTTTTGTGTATGATGATATGCACGGTTACTTATCCCGAATAAAAAGACAGATTTAACGACTACAGCAAAGGCGCAAGAAAAAAATAAGTCCGCTGAGAAATATCACGGGGCTCTGTCACGTTAAGTACGCAACAATCACTGATATAGTAATAGTCGGATTCCATGCTATCGCAGTACACATGCTGATAAGAAAAAATCGTCGCATTCACGTAAATGTTCACTTAATACAAGGAAACACGGGCCGTGTTTCCTATTGCTACGGAATTCGTGAACCAACAACGCCGAATCTACACGAAGGGTTCTTCGCCACTCTGGAAGATCGTTTCACATTCGTTACAACTGCCGCTCCATGCTTGACGGAACAAGATTCCCACCCAGCTGCCGCCACACATGTTCTATGGGAGACAAGTCTGGCGACCGGGTTGGCCAAGGAAGGCTGTCGACAGGACGAGGGCAGTCCTGGGAAACCCACGCTGTATGTCGACGGGCGTTATCCCGCTGAGAAAACTGCCCGTTGGAGTCAGGTCATGAAGGAACCACACGACGAGACAGAATATCCTGAAGGTGCCTCCGTGCCGCACATTCCCTTGACCAGTATCACAGAAGACTGGAATCAAAGGTGACTGCTACCCACACGATGAAGTCTCCAGTTCAGGAGGTGTGCCGCTCCACAATCAATTCACAAACTCGTGCGCTGTTCAGTGCCGCTCTACGCTATAGTGTGATAGTCATTTGTGTCCAGGCAAAAACTGTATTCGTCACTAAAGACAAGGACTCGCCCTTCCTCAGCCGCCCACACAACCAGATTGCGGGAAAACTACAAACAAAGTCGTCGTTTTGGAATGTCAATGACAGACAGCACATAAAGGACATCAGGAACGCAATTCGTCTCCTGCAAGTCGCCTCGCAATAGTGCAGGTGGAAATACATAGCGACACGACTAGTGAACACTGCTGCTTATATATACATGATGATTCTAAAATCATGGGACAAAGATTGAAGGGTGGTAGAGCTCACTAAAACAAACAACTACTGTATAAGAATATATGGGCGGAAGTGACGCGTTGAGGCACAAACACATTAACTGAAACATAAAATGTTCATTAGCAGCATACTTAACGAGTGATTCCGTACAGAAAATGTTAAAACAGTTGCTGGAAATGCATCCACCAACAGTCCCGCATACTTGGCGACCTCTACATATGGCGTGATTGGCTGACAATGGTGGCGTGCGTGAAATACACCGACGCTTCCAAGATTGCATTACTGTCGGTGGTTGCAATTTTGAGCAATTATTACTATAAAAAGGCATTTAGCTGCGACGTTGTAAATAAACAATGTGTTGCATTTCATGTGTTATTGTTGTGTTTGTGCCTCAATGCGTCACTCCCGCCCATATATTCCTATACAATAATTGTTTGTTTAAGTGAGCTCTACCACCCCTCAATGTGTGTCCCATGATTTTAGAATCAGCCTATATGGATGNGGCCTATATATATGGATGGTGGAAGGAGACAATTTTTGTTGAGGTCGTGCCTGTCGGACTATTAAACTTTCCCCTCTTCTGATGATTATTCCAGGTTACCCAGAGGTTCCCCGTCGCGTAAGCATCCCCTCGTGTTCCCTCTGCTTCCGCCACCGTCACACAGTTCGCTAGCAATGGTCCAGGTGGCGGCCAATTCGACAGAACAACCGCCCTGCCTCCCGTTCTCCAGCGATTCGCCCTCTCTCAAACTCTGCAAGATGATCATACTTGTGTCGAATACGTCGCAGATGTATTATATAGGCTGTTCACGGTAAAATGAGCCCTTTTTAGGCCCTAGTTGCATTTTTATTTCCACCATTTTTTGTCCTTTAACTACCTTATTTAAATCAATATTGCCATGTACGTAATACACACAATCTGTATATTCCACCAGACTCGGAAGTTAACGTCTAAGGCTATAATAAAAAAACATATTTATTTTCTATTATTCCAAATGAGAGGGCTTTCAAAAGTGCTCACTTTACCGTGAATAGACTATAGCTTTTCACTTACGTCACTCAAAACCCACAATGATTCATACTAAACACGACTTCGGGTTGTAGCAGTGTTAACGCTACCTTACGCCTTTCCCTTCACCAAGCTCTTGCTGCTGTATCCCAACACCCGCCGCTTGTAAATAATTAGTTTTGGATGCGGTATTTTTTGTGGCAATGAGTGTATGTTCTTAGTGGTCTCTACAGTTAACTCATGTAATTGTATAACAGCCCCAAACCATTCGAAATGAGGTTTTAATATATACTGGAGCAGCTCTTAAAAACTACTCTTAACTTAATCCTCCGCCCTCACCTAGGAACCTTTCCTAATCAGCGTCCTTCACTTAAGCTCATCGCCAGCGAAAAAATAAGGTCTGACCACTATAGACTGTTCACAGTTAATTAAGCACATTTTAAATCACCCTTTGAAAAATATCACTACCGCTATATAATTGTATGAATTACAAAATTTGTAAAACATTTACTTAAAAAAAAACAAAATTCAGATACACTTGCTCGACATCTGAATAAAGTTATAAGCAACACGATAATGATAATTTTACATATAGTTGAAAAATAAACGTAGAGCATAGAAATGTATCTTAACCTGGGATTTCGAAAGAGCTCACTTGACCACGAACAGAAAAAAAAAACCCCGAGAGTAAGTCCCGACGTACTAGGATAGTGAGCACTACGCCCGGGAGTGCCATGTTTTACAAGGNGATTGAGGAGGAAGATGGGGGGGGGAGAGGTTGTAGCTGGCTGGCCGGGCTATCCCGCGCTAAGCAAGGCCCCACCGCCCTCCTCCCCCCTCAGCAGGGCCGGTTGTTGAACAAGGACTCCCAGCCGACAACTGCAACTGCCTTCGATCTAACCCCGCAGTACGTTATTGCCACTTACGACCGAGCTCCTTAGGTTTTATCCCAGAGCCCCGCTGCTAGGGACACAGTCCCGCGGTGACATCGACCACAAACCTACAACCTTTGCGGGGGAAAAAAAACATTCCTAGCAGCGAAACCTAATTATGAAACCACTCCTCGGATATGAACTTGACGTGAACACACTGGCTAGAATAATTTATGTGGTGTTTGGTCTAATTCACGAAAAAAATTAAATTTTTGGTGGCATTTTGTCTGTACGTCCCCTAGGAATTAAAACTATTATAGTATATTCGCACTTTTTTTAAATACACCATTGAAAAATCACCCCATGTATGACGTGTTCGGTTGTTTCATAATATTCCATGTTTCACAAGCGTTTTATACTTGTGTTATCATTAAAGTACCTTACTTTTGATTCAATTAAACTTTTATGTATATATTTTATCTATGAATCATAATATTTCATTTATTAAATGATAAAATAGGTATATTGGTACGAAAAAGTTCTTTTACAAAATATTATTACAATGGGTCGCATGAATACGGTGCGTTGTCATTTTGGTGTAATTTTCTAGACTCGGTTATGGCTTTGTTTGCATGAGACGGAGGGATATCCTGGAAGTATAACTTTAGCAGGGCTTCAGAGAATTTGGAAGTAACCGTGAATGGACTATATTCATATTATTTTCGCAAACTGTGTACCTTGTGCTCCTGGGTTTTATGCAATCGAAACACATCCCCTTTGAGCACCAAGAATTGTTTCTAATATTTGGTATATATGTATAGAATTTGAATTTGAATTCAATTTATTCTTTTTCTTCGTCTGGTGGTTTTTATAGAACTCCTTTTTTTTTTTGTGTGTATTATTTCTTGTTAATATTATTTGGTAGTTAGCATGGAAGAAGGTCGAAGTTCATTTGAATTTCAGAATGTGACTGAATCAAGTTCATTTGAATTTCAGAAAGTGACTGAATCACGNAATATTTCATTTATTAAATGATAAAATAGGTATATTGGTACGAAAAAGTTCTTTTACAAAATATTATTACAATGGATCGCATGAATACGGTGCGTTGTCATTTTGGTGTGATTTTCTAGACTCGGTTATGGCATTGTTTGCATGAGACGGAGGGATATCCTGGAAGTATAACTTTAGCAGGGCTTCAGAGAATTTGGAAGTAACCGTGAATGGACTATATTCATATTATTTTCGCAAACTGTGTACCTTGTGCTCCTGGGTTTTATGCAATCGAAACACATCCCCTTTGAGCACCAAGAATTGTTTCTAATATTTGGTATCTATGTATAGAATTTGAATTTGAATTCAATTTATTCTTCTTCTTCGTCTGGTGGTTTTTATAGAACTCCTTTTTTTTGTGTGTATTATTTCTTGTTAATATTATTTGGTAGTTAGCATGGAAAAAGGTCGAAGTTCATTTGAATTTCAGAATGTGACTGAATCAAGTTCATTTGAATTTCAGAATGTGACTGAATCACGTCACATCTTATGCGCTTTAAAAAATCGAAAGTTTACAATAATTATACCGAGAATATTAACAAAACAGGGAATGCCAATCCGAAAGCGTATGATGTAAATACAGGCGCAAAAGACAGGCCACGTACTACATCAAATGGAAGTGACTTAGATTCGCTCCAGGCGGGGCACGAACCATCGGTCCACTCCCAGTAACCTGGGTCCAAGAAGGATGCCGCCAGCCAGACGACCACACGCCGCCGAGTGCATCGCCGACGCCAGGCACTCGTGTCAGTATCCATCAAGGATGATTCTGCCTCCGGTTCCAGAGATGAACCTGCACCCACTCGTCCACGACCAGCAACGTGTATTCCCAAGGCTGCTGATGCCGGTTCTGCTACCGACAGACCTGGTGTCGATGAGCCGGATATTGGTACTATCATCATAGAGCCATTGATCAAAGGGGTGTAAAGTCTACACTGCAATGATAATGTGATGGATGGTGAGTCAGAGACAAGTACTGCTGCTGCTTGAGTCGATGGTCTTCGAAGCGACTTTGGGATTTGTGTGGCCCTTCATAAAGTACTGCTGCTTTCCGCAATACATGAATTGCTCAGCCTTCTACGAGATACCCAAAAATCATAATTGAAGATTTGCAGATTAAAATAACATGTAATTTGGACTCTGTTCGAAAAAGATTAATAAAAATTATTACATTTTTACTGATTATGTATATTTTATTATGTGTACAATAAATAGTGTAAAAAAGTTTGACTTTTAATTATTTCTTTTAAAAACATGGTTTAAGTATTAAAAAAATATTTAAAATAAAAATACTTTCATTTAAGAATTTAAAAAAATATGACGACTTACATGACCCGTCACTANTTTTTAAAAACATGGTTTAAATATTTAAAAAAATATTTAAAATAAAAATACTTTCATTTAAGAATTTAAAAAAATATGACGACTTACATGACCCGTCACTACTCTTGTCGATAGTGGGGGCAATCACGAGTAATTGACTGATTAAATAACCAATAAAAAATGACGAGGTTCGTTCATGGCGAGACCTCTGGAAATATACATTTTTAAATAAATTTTGAAAAAAATATATAAAATCCATTTTTAATATATTTTTGGAATTTTTTAAATGTTTTTATGTTTTTATATTTTGCGGATTTTTATATATTTTTTGGCTTTATGGTTATCTAAGGCCAAGGTTAAAGGTCAATATCATCAACATCTAACATAGCTGACGAGATGGACACTGGTCAACCTGGCGAGGGCCAGTTGTGTCGGCAGCCTAGTTGATCCACCTGTCATCGAACCCCGAACCTCCTGTTAGTAAATATTTAAATAATTTTTTTAATAATTTAATTTTTTGAATTGCATATATTTTTTTGGGATTTTATAATTTGCTACCATTTTGTTTGTATTTTTTAATTTCAAGCTCATTTAAGGTCAAGGTAGCCTGGACCCAACATATCGGTCGGGTGACGTCACAACATGGGGACCGGCCGGCGCCTGGCACCTACTTCCTTATTCCCCCTGTGCCCATTTAAAATACATTGCGCCAGACTTCTCTATTTTATTCTACTTATAATACATGATGCTCTAATGTGCTGCATAACATTCTCGTACTTGCACGCCCAGCGTTTTTGCAAATATGAAAAATAACTCAGCGTGTCACGTTCTTTCGGTATAATAAACACTCTCATCTGTTTATTCAAAATTGCTTATTTCATATTGATGCAATGTGATGCAAATATCAGAATGAATATTCGTCGGTTGGCTTCTGTCAGTATTTGTTAGTAAACATGTCGTGGACGTGAATCGTAATTTAGTAATTTATAAGGGCGTGGATCGCAAGTGCGTGTCGTAATTTTGAAAACGTTATGACAAGTGTATCGCAGATACTGTTGCAACTGCAAACACAACATGCCCAGTGTATCACAACCGTGCATCACCCATAGTCGATGTTAAGCAAAAAGATAATTTAATTCGTACATTAAATTACTCCGTAATCTAATACTTCTTCGGGGTTTAGCAAATAGTTGAAGACGGAGTTGGAAAAGGCATCCCGGCTATCAAAGCACAAACAAAACACTATTAATCAAAAATTAAAAATATTCCGTCGAAATAAAAAAATGCGAATGCATTTATTCAAGTAGTCTGATGATACAATTAAGCATGTTCTTGAAGCTAAACCGAAAAAAATTAGTAATGTAAAAATTAACCTAAATTTTCATATGCTGAATTTCTAGAATCCGTTGTTTGAGAGACGATTCTTCTACATAGTTAAAGCAAATATCGCATCCCAGGCAAAATAGTGTCATAAGTAGAATGCCACAATTGTTAAAGAAACGTATAGCTATTAAGCGTATTAATTTAATAAATATTCATATGAAACCTATACAATATTAGTTACTATACAAGTGAGGTTTTTACACAGTTGTGTAGATAACAAAGTAAAGAAGCCAATAATTTGACTTACGAAACTATTTTTCTGGGTATGCGATATGTTCAAAAATATTTCGTAGCATTATGAATAATAATAGATTTCAACTGTCTGCGCACTTGTATTGTATATTCTGCATAATGCATTCGCACATCAAGTCAATACAAAAATCAGAAATTTATATGGAAAATTCTGAAAACTGTCCTAGACTAGAGGTATACTGATTTTAGTCTACCACGTATGTCCCCAGCATTGACNTATGGAAAATTCTGAAAACTGTCCTAGACTAGAGGTATACTGATTTTAGTCTACCACGTATGTCCCCAGCATTGACATACGGAGCTGCCATCAGAACTGTCAAATTCGCGTGCTCAGACGATGCATGGGCGTTTAGTTTTCCAACACACACGCACAGTTCTTTCTTTCTTTTTTTTCAAGCAATAACATTTTGCGTATTTNTATGGAAAATTCTGAAAACTGTCCTAGACTAGAGGTATACTGATTTTAGTCTACCACGTATGTCCCCAGCATTGATATACGGAGCTGCCATCAGAACTGTCAAATTCGCGTGCTCAGACGATGTATGGGCGTTTAGTTTTCCAACACACACGCACAGTTCTTTCTTTCTTTTTTTTCAAGCAATAACATTTTGCGTATTTTACTTCCATTTAAACGTGGTCACAAAAGGAACAAACAATACAATTTCAAAACATATATTAATGAACTAAAGATTATAACATTTTGTGTAAATCGTGTAGTTTCCACAGTTGGAACATAGAAAGTAGATACTACACACGCTCGGCTGGCGCACGGTTTGGACACCACATTCCCTCAAAGTTTCTAAAGAGGTACTAAATAATGCCAACAGAAACGTGCCTGTAACATTTTCCAGGGTTTGATTTCATTGCAAGGTTTTATATCTTCCATGGGCTTGCCATCTAAATTCAGAAAATCTCGCAGTTTTCTTTCTCCCTCTGTCTCACTCGAGTTCGCCGCAGATGGGAGGAAAGAGCAAATCTCATAGTCGTGGTGGTCCTCCGGGTTGGCTTTTCGCCGCCACAGTTTATTGTCAGCAGTTTCATCAGCCATCCCTCTTTCCCCAAACCCTTTCCGCGTCACGCGCACTAAATGGAAACTTTCATTCCCGACCAGCTTTCATTCTTCGTTAACGACCCTTCTTTGACATTTATTCTCCAAGTTCTGTGTCGTGCGTCTTATTTTGTTTTGCTGCCCCGCCTCCACTCCGCTTCTGCAAACCCCCCCCCCTCCCTTTTTTCTGCTCTCCTCAGCAGACACACTCGTGTTTAATTGCGAAGCGGAAATAAGGACAGCGCCCTCGCCTCTTAATTATACTGGGAATGAGTAGTGGGAGCCAGATTGTTCTGCAGGACTGATCANGGGGGGGGGGAGGGGGTGCATGCCGAAGAGACGACGCGAGGGGCGGTTCGAGTCGCGGCGCACCTCTGACAGGAGGAGCAAAGTTGGTGTTATTGTAATGAGCCTTCGTGCACTCCCCGAACACGCCCAAGGGGTTGAGGGACGAGACGCTGGGCTGATGCGAGACTCGTTATACAGCGGCGCAGACTGGCGGTGTCACATCCCTGCGAGACTGACGCATATAAATATCTCATTATAAGACAGGATTCGTCTCCCACTGTAGCCAGCAGTAGGAGACTAATCGCTTGCAGCACAAAATAAATACATTTGCATTACTTTCAATACATCAATTACCTAATCTCTTAAAAAAAATTAATCCAATTTAATGCATTACTGTAATTGTAATATAGGACATGATACAAGAGGAAATAATGATTATTTNACTCGTTATACAGCGGCGCAGACTGGCGGTGTCACATCCCTGCGAGACTGACGCATATAAATATCTCATTATAAGGCAGGATTCGTCTCCCACTGTAGCCAGCAGTAGGAGACTAATCGCTTGCAGCACAAAATAAATACATTTGCATTACTTTCAATACATCAATTACCTAATCTCTTAAAAAAATTAATCCAATTTAATGCATTACTGTAATTGTAATATAGGACATGATACAAGAGGAAATAATGATTATTTNAAAAAAATTAATCCAATTTAATGCATTACTGTAATTGTAATATAGGACATGATACAAGAGGAAATAATGATTATTTTTAAAAGCAACCACTGGTCTGATAGTACGAAATCAACCTGCCGAGTTTGCAAGTTAACAAACATAATGTTATACATAAGCAGCATATCCACCAGGTTTATTCCTATAAACACCCCCATCCCCCTCAATCGAAACCCAAATGTTTTTCATTGTTAAAAACAAGAAACTACCGAAATACTAGTCTGAACAATTTAACCACACTAGGAACATGCAAAAACCAAGCAGTTACGATTGTCTCACAGTGAACAGCGGCAGCACCACCAAAAATGCCACCAATGATGGTTGCAAAAACATTTTCAGTAAAGAGCTGTGACAGCTACGCAGCAAGCACAGGAATCTGCTTGGATTCGGAAAATAACAGCGTCTCGCTGAAACTGCACCAAACTATCAACATCTTGCAGCCACTATCCTGCCCAAGACGCGAATGAAGAGCACTAAGAAATGAGCGCGACAGGGCCAAGGAAGTGGAGACGAGAAGTGCAGTCAGGACTCAGCACGAGGCAACAGGGGGTTGTCGGCGATGGGACACGACGAGAGAGGCTGCCACCTGTAGTTTTTTCACGGTTTCTTCACACTTTTTGAATCAAACCTTTCAAAACTCACCCCATGTATGATGTGTTGAGTTGGTTTCTAAATATGCCATGTATCACAAGTGTTTTATACTTCTGTTATTATAAACGTCCCTTATTTTCAGTTCAATTACACTTTAACTTATATTTGATCTATTAATTACAATATTTAATTTATAATTAATATGAATAAAATTAGAGAGAAAATAGGTGTACTGGTAATTCTTAGTATGGAATAGTTCTTATGCAGAATATTATTAGACTGAGTGCGCACGAATGCAGTGCATTGTCCATTTGGTGTAATCTTCCAGACTCGGTTAAGCTTTGTTTGCATGGGGCAGATTAATATTCTGAAAGTACAACTTTAGCAGAGCTTCAGAAAAATTGGAAGTAACCATGAACGAACTATAATCTGACATTTGGGGTGAGTGTTTACCCGTTAAGATGTGAGGAACAGCCTGGCTCATTCCTACTACCAGTCCCTATGATCTCTTCCTAAGGAATGAATTAGATAGCTAACATTCACCCTGTGTTAACAAATGACAGAAATAACTATGACTCTCGTTCGGGTTCCGTGGCCCAGCTGCTTCTTGTGTGCTGTACAGTATCTGAAGTTCGGCGCCCAGGCTGTTATGCCAGTAAGATGTGTACCTCCAGTTTGCCGAATGGTAGCACAATACTTGATGGGAGCATCCCTGACTGCCTGACAAATGTAAAAGGCTCTTTNCCTCCAGTTTGCCGAATGGTAGCACAATACTTGATGGGAGCATCCCTGACTGCCTGACAAATGTAAAAGGCTCTTACTCTCCAGCTAAATGAGTCTTGCTTAGTGGGCTTGTACTGTATGTCGGGTAAACACCTGTTCGGATGTTGGCCTGGTAGTCCCGTGATGGACATGCTGTTTTCCGGGTACTACTCGACCAAAGCCGGTGTGCATCACGAAAATATGTGAGCTCAAGGTCACAACATTATCTCCTTTCAGATATCAGGTGTCGTAGTGACCATNCCTCCAGTTTGCCGAATGGTAGCACAATACTTGATGGGAGCATCCCTGACTGCCTGACAAATGTAAAAGGCTCTTTCTTACTCTCCAGCTAAATGAGTCTTGCTTAGTGGGCTTGTACTGTATGTCGGGTAAACACCTGTTCGGATGTTGGCCTGGTAGTCCCGTGATGGACATGCTGTTTTCCGGGTACTACTCGACCAAAGCCAGTGTGCATCACGAAAATATGTGAGCTCAAGGTCACAACATTATCTCCTTTCAGATATCAGGTGTCGTAGTGACCATAAGTTGTGGTACAGTTTTGATTAATTCGCGTTGCTGTGTTGATGCTTCCACATAGACTAGTGGCTGTAGATGTTTCTTAAGTTCATGTCGACAGTTGAACACATGCTTGCAGTGTCAGGTACCGGCATTGAATATTTTTTATTCACTTTTGTTGTTCTTTTAACAGTTACACTAGTGTTCGAGTCTCACCCATCTCCAGCAGCACACTTGGCTTGGTCGAGAAGTAGAATGGAAGGAGGGAGGGGCCAGGCAAAACAACATGTAATGGGTGTAAGGCATGGCGTGCAGTGTATAAGCACGATATATGTGGCCGACCCCTCTTCCTTTCTGCCCTGACTATTCCTTAAAGCGCCCATATACCTGGAGCTATTTTCCATGTTTGAGGCCGAGATGAGTGGGAACGATAAGGACGACACTGCCACTTGCATCAATGGTGTCATCACGCTATGCACAAACTCTGAATCGGCATGCAGTGTTCTCTTCGTGCTGCATGCACCTATGGGACTTTAAGCGGCGACCCTATCATTATATTGGCGGAACGTTTGTAGCAAAGTTCAAGGCAGGGTTCTATACTAGTTTCGCAGGAATTCGCCCAGAATATTTTAAGCCTTAACAGTCTGAACATTTAGTATTTGGCCACAATTAAGAGCTTCGAAATAGCGTATCCAATAAGTGTGATCTGTAGAAAATTTTATTCCACTCTAGTCTGAAGTGTTATTTTATTTCGCGCACCAAAATATCGCGCACACTTGAAATAATTTGTTTTGAAAACATGTATTGCAAACGCACTTAAAACCAGTTCGTGGGCCAGGTAAGCAGACACCTTAAGACCTGGTTGGGATGTTGTCGTTAAGGAAGCTTGTTATATGTTAGTGTTCGCTATTAGTCCCTTCGCATGAGTGTACCATGTCCGGGGATGCTTGGTACCGCAATTACCTTTGCATAGCTAGCAAAAGCCCTGAACGTCGAGGAACTAGGCTGTAAATGTCGGGAAGGTTGGTTTCACTATGGCAGAGATGGGACCTTGTGAGATAGCCAAACCTGGTAGGGGCAATGCTAACCGACAGAAGCAAGGTAGTGCCTTCTCCAGCTGGTAAGCAGGACCTCGCTGAAGAGTTCCTTCTGTCTATCAGGCCCTCAACCAGTACGAGTGGACACTGGTCGAAGATGTGTCGGGGCTATTGCCAGTCCTGGCATCAGAGACCAAGTGGATTCATAATTGCGAAAAGGGCTCGTAATGCACAAGCCAATAACCACTGCTGGCCCATGGGAACCTACACCTCCTCGTGATACAGCTGGGTGACCTCTGGTTAGGGTCAGTAAATGAGGGAAATTCCCTGGCGTTCCCCATACCCAATGTTTGGCTGAAAAACGTGTCTGCCTACCAGGAAGTTCTTGAATCATGAGCAGTCATAAAGATTTCTGCCTGATTGCGGGCTGGTAAACACTTTTTACAATCAGATGGTTGGGGCCCAGGTGGTAATTTCATTGTGAAGAAATTAATTCTGTATGGTAATGGACGAGATGGGCTGAGTGGTGATTGTGTTAGGGCTATTGAGTCCAGAGGATGTGGGATTGTCTAGTATGTTGGGAAAACCAACGAGTGGAAATGAAAATGGAGGAGCATGGCCTGACCTATAAGGACCCCATTAGAATTTCCCTCTATATTTGACTTACAATTGTGGTGGCTGCAAGAACGATTCTCCCACCGGCTCACTCAATGGCCGGTCCGCTTGGGGCAGGATGAAGAATCATGCTGGCAGTGGTTGAAAAACCAATAAGATGGCAAATTCTCCCAAATACGAGTACTTTAATAGGAACCCAGGAAAAAAAAAAGGATAAAGTTCAAAGACGTAAAAACAATGGGATACCCTGGATGGCCGATTGGCAAAGAAGACTCAAATATGAATCTTCAAATATTTGTAAAAAAGATTCTACGAATTATTGATTATAAGTAGAATAGCTTAATAAAATGACTAACGAAATAAACCTTCATGATGACATAATTTCCTCACCCTGATATCTAAAATCAATCGGTTACAGAACATAACAAAGCACGCAGTTTTCATGTACACCGTTTTTTATCCTTGCAGTTACTTTCGGTTATTTTCCCGCAGTTTTTTCTTCCCCTCTCCGTTAAATAAGTAGCCTAGTTTGCTCTCGGACCGATCGCAATACACATTTCACGTTGAAGTGTTTCAAATGGAAGAACTAGAAACGTAACACGCACGAGAGAGTGGAAAATGTAAATTTCATCACCACGAAGGCACTCACAACAGAAAANAGAACTAGAAACGTAACACGCACGAGAGAGTGGAAAATGTAAATTTCATCACCACGAAGGCACTCACAACAGAAAAGCCTGTTGTTTTAGTACTAATGTGTCTGTTAAGGCGACTAATGTCCACCACTTCACTACTAATCAAAGATTCGAAAATTCATTGGCCAACAAAATAAAAATTACCCAAGTCNGACTAATGTCCACCACTTCACTACTAATCAAAGATTCGAAAATTCATTGGCCAACAAAATAAAAATTACCCAAGTCGAAAGTATGGTAACCATATTCTATATTAGTAATACTATACCAAAAATCTGATATTTAGTATAACCAAAAGATTAAAAGTGGTGTATATAAACAATATATGGTCAACAAGTCATCAATAAAGCAAACTTGCCTCGAAAATAAAACGCCTGATGCTAGTGCACTTAACTACATGAATACCATTAACAAAGGTAACAATGATAAGAGAAGAATACTACTATACCAAGAAATATTTCCACCATAAATTAAAATTCTGCATAAAAGCACAGTATTGTGACGATTGTTAGCAAAGAACTATTGATGCCCTTTGTTTTAACTGAAAAATTCCGCGCAAGCTTTCTGAATCTTTCTAACAATGCAAAATATTTTCCTACACATTTTCAGGGAATTTCATTTGAGTGAACTTCTTCTCTTCTCCTCCTTTTAAGCTTCTTATGATGACATACAATTTAAGGTACAAAAATAGTAAATCGTAAATGAACCACATGAGACATTGGCGATCATAGGTGTGGAAAGTGTTGTTGTGTGTTTCATTTGAGTTATCTGCTCGAAGCCATTTGCTATTATTTTATTACACGTAATTGATGCCAGGGAGGCGAAATCGCTTTTCTTTGAAAATGTCAACCAGTACACAAAATTTGATAGGTTTATGTCCCATTGTACGCATATTTTTCATTTCAGACTGGGTTAAGTTTTATTTCTTCAAAAATGCATTAGTGATAAGAAAAAAATTAATTGTTCGNTATTTTTCATTTCAGACTGGGTTAAGTTTTATTTCTTCAAAAATGCATTAGTGATAAGAAAAAAATTAATTGTTCGATTACATATAATTACTTTAGAGGAAACGGCCAGTGCACGTGCGTATAAAATTGTATAATGAACTGAGCAGTAAACGAAACCACATAATCTAATTTTAAAAAATACCTGCGTGTATTTAAAACAGTATTCATTGTTTGGGTTAACACTCCAAACAAGATCTTTTTTTATTGTTTCTCATCAACGTGTTCACTTCATGTTAGCAAAAAGGCCGAACGAAAGGGGACGCTGTTAAACTATTATCCGTCCATTTTAAAGACGGCACAACTATAGATTATTCAGGACTCAAACCAAGGATCTCCCCATCCTAAAGCTACTTGCAATTTCAGCCAATGAAGCCGCACTTCTAACAGTGTACTAAAAAGCCTTAAGTACTCATTTCTCTAAACTCCAACACACAGTACATAATCTTAAAAAATTATACGGTAAAAAATTTTTAATCTACATAAAATTAAAAATTGTATGGTCCGAACGTAACGTGACAGAATTTTACTTCTTATACACGTTAAATGTTTTATCAGTTATACAGTATTTAATAAATACACTGAAGAGCCAAAAAAACTTGGCACACCTGCCTAATATCGCGTAGGTACCCCCCGAGAACGCAGAAGTGACGCAAGACGACGTGGCATGGACTCGAGTAATGTCTGAAGGTATGCAGGAGGCAATTCACACCATGAATCCTGCAGGGCAGTCCACAAATCCAATCTGCACCAATTTGAGGAAGGGTTGCACGTCTGTCACGTTTAATGATTCTCGTCAGTCGTCGTTTGTCCCGTTCTTTCGCGATCTTTTTCCGGCCGCAGCGATGTCGAAGATGTGATGTTTTACCGGATTCCCGATATTCACGGTACACTCGTGAAATGGTCGTACGCGAACATCCAAATGTTATCGCTACCGCGGAGATGCTATGTCCCATCTCTCGTGCGCCGACTATAACACCACGTTTAAACTCACTTAAATATTGATAACCTGCCATTGTAGCAGCAATAACCGATCTAGCTGCCGACCACGTCGCGTTACTCTGATTGGTTCCATACCTCTGTTATTTCATACGCACGCCTATACTAGTTTTCTTTGGCTCTTCAGTGTAAGTTGCCAATGAAACATATGATAACACTTCAGTGGAACACTGTCAGTTATAATAACAAACCAATTTAAGCAGGGAAGATAGGCAACCTGAACAGCACGAGTGCTAGAAGTGTTGCCTGGCTGCCAGGCAGTGATTTTACTGAAAGCCACGGGATGTGTTTACGCACGTTTTATTACTGTAATAAACACTTCGGATTCAGTATAGAATATACATTTCTACATACCTTACGTCATAAGTAGAGTCGCTTCTAATGCGTCCGGGAGCGTTACTTCCCACGTAATTTCTTTGACATATGACAGAGCATCTTTCGTATGCACACTGGTTTCGTTAACATTCGCTTACTGCACGAACGGAAACAGTAATGCAATGCTAATCATAAGAAACATGAATATAATTAATCTACTACGTTTAAAACAGAAACTCTCCACAGTAAATACGAATAAGTAAACATTTTCCTTCTACGTTGATGTATTTGAAATAAATTATGCAGAAAAAATTTTTTCTTTGGAAAACAAAAAACAAAAACAGCCGGCCAACTAATCTAAGCAAATTTATAAGCAACTCTTACAAAAAAAAAAACATTTTATTGGGAAAACAAAATTCAAGATATAAAATAATTAATTTCTAAATTTAACAGTTCAAATAGATGGAACATTAATTTGGGGAAAAAATTTCCCTTAAAAAACTACGTTTGGTTGACAATTCCGCACAACTAATCAGCCGTACGGACAAGTAATGTTTCTTTTCAACATGAAACAAGTCGTATTAATATGAATGAGTGTACCATTTAGTATAATACTGAAGAGCGGAAGAGTTATATCTTCTCGCCTGCAATCATACCTGACGGAGAAGTCTAAAACACATAGATTCACTTTAGTTAATCGCTAATATTGCGTATTTATTAAAAAAAAAAAAAAAAAAAAAAAAAAAAAAAAAAAAAAAAAAAAAAAANAAAAAAAAAAAAAAAAAAACGGTGACGGAAAGAGCGCAAGGGAGCATTTGCCATAAGATTTCACCGGGGGAAGGGGGGAGGGCACAAGAAAAAAAATGTACTTTAAGTTTCATACTTTATATAAATTTACTAGAAATGAAGGCGACTAATAACGTTTAATATAGTAATGTTTATATTGGTACCAGTATTCAGAGTTAAAATATGTGAATAAGAAGCAATGTGTGCGTATGTGTTAATACTGACATAATTTATTTCTAAACTGATTTTTTTTTTTTTAATAAAGAATAGAGGCACCAAATTTTACACATGAACCTGCGTCCTACCCCCTTAGTCTAATAAAGGTCCAAAAGCAAATTCAAACACGGTTACTTCCAACTTTCCTGAAGCTCTGATGAAGTTTTACTTCCAGGATAATCTTCCGCCTCAAACCAAACAAAGCTTAACAGAGTCTAGAAAACTACACCGAGGGACAAGGCACCGCATTCGTGCGCACTCAGTGTAGTAATATTTGCACGAAAAATATTTCTTACCATGCATTACCAACACACGTATTTTTTTCCCCCTGTTTTCGTTCATATTAATCATAAATTAAATATAATTTTTAGATAAAATATAAATAAAATTCAGTTTCTCCCTAAGTAAGGTACATTCATGTTAACACAAGTATAAAACGCTTGTGAAACATGGTATATTTTGAGAAACAATCAAGCACGTCAACCGTGGGGTAACTTTTCAAAGGTTTAACTTAATAATCGTGAAGAAACCGCGAGTGGACAATACTTGCCGGGCAGCAACACAACGTCGCACAGTGTTCGAAAAGAAACGTTTAGGAGCTCGTTTGTAATTTTTTTCGACTTTCCTAAAATTCAAAATTACTGCTATAGTTGTGTGGCCATATGTTTGGACAGACAATGACAAGTCGAAATTGATGCATTTGTTGGACGATGATCGCCTGCTGCGAACCTGCAAAGTCGTGCACCGAGCGGGAAGAAACAATAGACTCACTTGCTCCTTGTTACTGCTCTGCTTCAGTCGTTAGTTATGCAAGCCTTTAGGCGTTTGTCATCGAAGTATTTGTTTTACAACGGCTGGTGGTCCTTCCAGATAAGAACGCCAATGTTATTTAGGTAATCAATGTCACGTGTACCATAATAATACTCTATTATTACACAGAAAAGAATATGATGATTCACGAGATATCCGATTTCATAAGAGTAATGACGAAAAAGTACATATTGTGTCGTTGCAATTGTTTCCAATTTTTGTGTCGTATTTATCTACTTTTCTTACGGAACTACCCTCGCGGTGCGTAAAGTTGCGGAAGTATTATCTGCATGCGTGTTTGTGGACAGGCGTCGGTCACGCTGCAATGCGCTTGCAATTATGCGAGTTGCTTTCAAACAACATTCTTCTCTCTGAAGCGAATTCCGTAAATGTGAGGAAGCTTACGATTGACTAAGTCATCTCTAATACGCCAGATATTCCAGAACATGTTATTGCGAGCAAGATTTCGCTATTTTGTGACAATCTTCTCGCTCGTTGGAAGGAAAGTAGTCGAAATGAGGAAATTATTGTTTCACAAAATGGAAAATGGCTTGAGAAAGACGTATGCAGGTTTGCTACATTCCAGTGCGATGCTAAGGAGCGACATGCAACAACGGCACTTGTTCGACCTGCACATTAAGAATTTAGCAAGCTAAGCACATCATCACAGAAGAGATGCATAATTAATTAGGTAATAAATCATTGTCCAGAACAGTTATCGTTTACAGCCCAAACAAGTTACATAACACAAGCAAAGAGGAATGGCGGTGACAATTATAAAACAAGCTGCACATTCTAATCCTACTTCATTATGTACAATCAAAGCAAAAAATAACTCAACTCAAACCTAGTGCGATAGTGTATTAAGTGGTAAAAGAGAGTGTTTTCCTGAAGACAGAATGATTACCGAGACAGTGGCCGAAGTTAAACTTCGGAGTCTTCTCAATCACTCCATCCAACGACTGGTGAAGGTGCGAGAAGAAGTAATAACTCGCGTTGTAAATGAAAACGAAAATACTACGTTCGAAATGAAATACAAGTAGGGCTTTGACGAAAGTTGTAGTCACTCCACTTATAAACAAACATTTCGACACAATACAAATTCTACAGGTTCAGGCACGCTGTTACCGTCAATTGTGCTACTGCGAATGATCGCCATAACAAAAACCACCGAGAACATAATATGGTAGAACCCTCGTCACTCATCCACACGTTTTTGCATTCCGATTCGGTTTCAGTTAACCANACCGAGAACATAATATGGTAGAACCCTCGTCACTCATCCACACGTTTTTGCATTCCGATTCGGTTTCAGTTAACCAGGGCGAGCAAACATGTAGTAAACAAATAGAGTGAATACATCGAAAATCAGATTTCGAGACTGTCACCCACAAGCTTGAACATAGATTGAAAGGTCGTCAGTAATCATAATGTTCCCATTAAAACGTTGCTGTGTAAGAATGTGGCTANTTAACCAGGGCGAGCAAACATGTAGTAAACAAATAGAGTGAATACATCGAAAATCAGATTTCGAGACTGTCACCCACAAGCTTGAACATAGATTGAAAGGTCGTCAGTAATCATAATGTTCCCATTAAAACGTTGCTGTGTAAGAATGTGGCTAATACTTTGCCAGATTACAAATAATCGCAAACCTGCTACATTTGTCAAGCAACACCAAACCGGGTGAACGACATAGGTGCTGTTATTAAAAAAAAAATGCAACACGAATGCGTTTTCGTACGAATTATCCTCTTTGCATGCACATATCAGGCTATTTGAGTGTGTACTGTAAATCTCATACATATTACGTAAGAAAGCGTGGCGATTACAAGCAAATGGCAGAGCTAATGTGGGGGAAAGAAACGTGACTATCCACAAATTTCGGCAGAAAACTGGTCTCGTTTATCGATCTCGTCAAGCGAAGCTCCGGAAACACTAACGATGGCACTACGGTCATAAGATTTCTCGAGAACCTATAAGTCGCAGCGGAAATTACGTGTGTTAACGAAGAGCTAATCACCAGATGTTCAGCAACTTCACAAGCTCTATCTCGTAATCACTTGCGATAAACGTACTTCCACAAACACTTTTGTTCTAGGTGTAATCGCCTAAGATAATAATAACATTCGCAATGTAAATACATTTATTTCAGTTTAAAATCCAAATGAGCTTGTAAATTGAGCTACTCTAACACTGTGCTTCGTACCTCTTGTGCGGGTTCATGCAGAGGTCTACCGCGACGCGGAACCGAGTGTACCCGGGTCCCCGCAAACATGATGTAGAGCCGAGCTCTCATTTGGCCGTTATGGCACGTTAATGGCACCGACTATGTGACACGACGAGCAGTCGATTTACACCTGCCAAGCTCATAAAGCCACCAACCCCCTCCCCTCTCTCTGCCACTACCTCACCACCACTAACCCAGCTCGCTCCTCTCTTTTACAAGCAGCCAGTTACACACGAATTACTTTCGGTTTGCAATTTTANCCACCACTAACCCAGCTCGCTCCTCTCTTTTACAAGCAGCCAGTTACACACGAATTACTTTCGGTTTGCAATTTTACGCCCTTGTTTATTCCCCTTCTCCTGCCGGGCATTAAACGCGAAACGCTGAAAGAGGAGGGCGCTTCCCCCCCCCCAGGCCAACACACCAGGCTTCCCTTCGGCAAAGCCATCGCCCGAAAGGAGTGAGAGGAGTTGAAAGGAGAAGAGAGGACGCCGGCAGTCAGTCGCATAGGATGAGACTGCGTGCAGTTATATGCTGTTTGAGGTAAAGCGAGCACGTTTCAAAGTCCTGCCCAAGATATACTCTTCTCCTCATTTGGTATCATTCCACCATATGTGAAGTTTGCATTGCCGTGGGACTAATGTGACTTTATTCAAGCCATGAGTCGAGTCAAAAACATTAATCTGTTAAGGAACCTAAATTTGTTATTAATATGGAAATGAATACTCAAATGTGAAAAAGGGATAAAAAAAAACATCAGCATGATTTGCCATTAATTTACATGAAACACTTGCAATACAACGTCAAAACTTGGAACCAGGGGCCGCGGTGGCATAGTGGGTAGACTACTCACCTCCCACCACGGCGAACCGGTTTTGATTCCCGGAAGGGTCGCTCTCAGATTTTTGCATGNGGGCCGCGGTGGCATAGTGGGTAGACTACTCACCTCCCACCACGGCGAACCGGTTTTGATTCCCGGAAGGGTCGCTCTCAGATTTTTGCATGTGGGAATAGTACCGGACGATGCCGCTGGTCAGCGGGTTTTCTCGGTGATCTCCAGTTTCCCCCACCGCGTTGCATTCCGGCGCTGCTCCATACTCACCTCTCTTCGCCTTTCGACGACTTTCAAAAACCTCGATGTTAAAAGCCGCCGAGATCTCTTCACCCACTCACTTGGAACTGTTTCACTAAATTCGCAGCCAACGTAATTGCGAACCCACCTGTCAGCGTGCGCGTTATCATACATACTTTAACGGGAAGTCCATTTTTTTTTTTAAATATAGATTTAAAGTACTTGCTCTACTGTGAACAACCTAAACGAGAACGGGAAAGGTTTTTAGAGGGGGTAAAAGGGAAGAGGGAGGGAGGCGTAGTGCGGCGACCCACACACCCGTCCACGGAATATTTGCGCGTAATGTTTTGCATGCCTGA
>NQII01001251.1:0-38839 GCA_002778355.1 Clitarchus hookeri
ACATTTGCCAGCAGCGTCATCCAAACTGCATCGTTGGTAAAAAGTAATCAAACCCTCTAGACTAAAAACTGTGTACCTGCATTTCGGAAAGCTTCTGCGTAGCCATCCAAACTGCATCGTTTGTAAAAAAATAATAAAACTGTTGATGCAGTTTGGAAAAGTTTCTAATACTAATACTGACGCTTAACAAAAATTAAGATTTCCCGAAACAGCAAACATATGTCCGATAACGATAAATGAACCCCCACGGCCTTAATTTTGAATCCCGCTAAAATATTACGAAGCTTTGCAGAACAAAAGAACATGAACTGCTTATCCCGATAACTAATATCTTGCGTCGTTATAACGTACTGCCAAAATGCCTCTTGTTTGACATGAATGACGCAAGCAGAGAGGAAATGCAAGTAATATTATCTTGCGTCAACAGTTCCTGCTCACCTCTTTTGGGCTGGCGCGGCGCAGTGCAACGTCAGGTGTGCCGGAAAGTATTTTGATATCTTCAAAACAGCAAAACGTACCAATAACTTTCCAGATAATNGTGCAACGTCAGGTGTGCCGGAAAGTATTTTGATATCTTCAAAACAGCAAAACGTACCAATAACTTTCCAGATAATTTGCTAGCTATATTTAACTATAGTAATTTTGTACCATCTTCCCATTTTAAATTCTGAAGTACAAAATAATTTCCAATTACCAGAAACTTAAAACTAGCTCAAAGATAAAATGTAATTATTAGAAGAAAAATTATTCTACAACTAAATTCAGTTCGCCAACAAATTTGTTTTGGTATTGCACAGACAGACTATCACGACAATGGTTCTACACCTCACTGATTTTATATTGTGTCTGTTTTGTTACCCCAGAATTTTTGATATTTTGCCGTGCAGAAAAATTTTTTTTGTTTGACTCTGGCCATTTGCGAGATCTTAGCTTATCTAAATTAATGCTCAAACAGCACTCATAAGCAACAACAAATTAAACACACAGATAAATGGCACCCAAAATAATGAACATATTAAAATTACAATGTAACACTTTTAAAGATACAAAGAATAAAATAAACGGTGGTCTTAATTTAAAAAATTCAAAAAATGTAATAAATTCAAATCAAATTGACGCTGTAATAAGAATGGTATTAGACATGTCAGTACACGAAAGATGGCTGTTGTAGTACCTACCAAGCCTATCCAAACAGGATCAGCAAGCAGTAATTCAGATTTTAATGGTTGACAGAAGCAAATCATCAATATTCGCCACAAAACTGTTGCTGTGAAGGTACCAAGAAAAGTATGTGTTGTACATGACGGTTACTGACTGATTGCAAGTGCTCTATGAATGCTAGCAATGGCATTAACCCTATAACCTTTATGAGTAGTAATAATTCATTCACAATTTTGAACTGTAAACTTATTTTTTTAATAAACATTCTGAACTGTAAGCTAATTATATTGCACAGAGAAGATTGCATTTCTCCACCACTCATTCTTATCATGTTCCCGTGTTTGAAAGTAATGATTCATGCATGGCAGTTTTGCTCTTAACAGAAATGCTGTTGCAGAATCCTAGTTCATTAAATTAATTAACAAATGTGATGTCCACCTTAGTGGTACAGCTAAAAAAAAAATATGCACAAAACATATGTTTTAAGGGTGTTTGACCCCAAAAAACTAATAATTTTGTATTTGTACCAAACATTGTTCAACTTGTACGCATTGTATGTGATAACATTTTCCTAGAATAAAAAAATTTTACACTTTATATTTTTTGAAAAATTTGATGTAAAATACAAAATTTTTCTGTTTTGCTGCAGCCAAAATGACAAATACAAAGTTGTACAAATGAAAAAATTTACAAAGTTAACTAATGCCATGTGCTACCACGTGACATACATCTCACCAAATAACAAGCCATGTATATAAAAAAACATTGTTAAATATTAATTTTTTTTTGCATATTTGAAACTTTTTTTTTATTAATGTATGAGCTGTTATTTGGTGATTACATATATGTTACACGATAGCCCATGACATTAGTTTACTTAGTAGATATTTTTCATTTGTACAACTTAGTTAGTACTAGACTGTGCCCGTGGCTCCGCTCGCGTGGACTACAGAATTATTGTTTAGGTTTTTTTAAAAATAAAGTTGAATTTTACTTAGTATTAATCTTTTATATTCTATACATATTATAAAGATCAACGTCTCAGTGAATTAAATGGGAAAAACACTTATTAGTATTTCTCTGTTATAGATAGATATATGCTACTGCAGAGTTTTTTTAATGTCTTTTTATTCTACACAATTCTTTACTATATGATATTGTTCCATCTTTAAGGGTTTATACAGCGTATTGCAAGAGAGCACGCTGGCGGCAAACTTTTTTCCGACTTGATTTACTATTATCGTTTGTAAATTTTTTGCAATATTTTCTTGCGATATAAAATAGCCAATGTCNTTTTTCCGACTTGATTTACTATTATCGTTTGTAAATTTTTTGCAATATTTTCTTGCGATATAAAATAGCCAATGTCACCTTTCAGCCCTCCAACTATTGCTGTGCAAGAAATTATGTTGATCTGTTGCTCGGTTGCAACGTTGCATTGTTATTCCGTTTGTGTACATTTTCATTTTCCAATAAGAATTTTCCTAAAGGAATGAGATATTTTCTCGGGATAAAAAGTAGCCAATATTACCTTTCCGGCCGCCAACTATCTCTGTGCAAAANTTTTTCCGACTTGATTTACTATTATCGTTTGTAAATTTTTTGCAATATTTTCTTGCGATATAAAATAGCCAATGTTACCTTTCAGCCCTCCAACTATTGCTGTGCAAGAAATTATGTTGATCTGTTGCTCGGTTGCAACGTTGCATTGTTATTCCGTTTGTGTACATTTTCATTTTCCAATAAGAATTTTCCCAAAGGAATGAGATATTTTCTCGGGATAAAAAGTAGCCAATATTACCTTTCCGGCCGCCAACTATCTCTGTGCAAAAAATCACGTCGATCCGTTTCTCCGTTGCGACGTTGTCCCACACTAATAACTTACATTGATTCAGCATTGTATCCAGAGCGCTATTTTTACTAAATAAAATTTCCTGAGGGAATGAGATATTTTTTTGGGATACACAGTAGCTTATGTCACTTTCCGGTCCTCCAACTATCTTTGTATAAAAAATCACGTAGATCCGATGCTCCGTTGCGACGTGAAAGGAGGACAAACAAACACACTTTCACATTTATAATATTAGTTAGGATTTGTTATTATGGTTGCAGCAAAACAGAAAAATTTAGAATTTGACATCAAATTATTAAAAAAAATGTAAAGTGTAAAAAATTTTTATTCAAGGAATATGTCATCACATATAATGTGTACAAGTTGAACAATGTTTGGTACAAAAATAAAATTATTAATTTTTAGGGTTCAACTCATTTAAGGTGGACTCGCAACCATCTGTTAGTCGCCCATCCATCAATCAGCTATCCGTCTATTTTTTCGTCCTTCAGTTGAAAGCGATTCACAACAATCCGCCATCTGTCAATCCTTCTGTATGGCAAAATTTCAGTTTGACAACTGGACATTGCAATCTTTCTTTCATTTGAGGTATATTTTGGTTGGAAATACTTTTCCAAGAAAAAAATTTGGGAAATTGGGTTTTTTTTTTACGTGATAAGAATTTATACTGAAACTTTTTTACATATTATGTTTTTGAACTTTCCACCAAAGATAAATAAACTTATATCCACCTCCTTGCATTTTATTTCAAAATGTGTATTCACGCCTACTGAATGTCAACAGAAGGTACAGTAACTAAAATTGTAAACATCTGCGAATTAGTTCTATTGCGTTATCAAACAGTACTGCAACCACAACTGCCAAACCACCAAGTGTAAACAAACATTGATGTTGCGGCCACCAAATGTACGGAAATTCTTGTATATGTACAAATATTTAAGATCTGCGTACAAAGTACGACGGAACACTGCATCTCATGCACCTTTATATGACGTTTTGGAACCAATAATAAGGCATTAGTAAAAACAAGAGATAGGTCTATAAGTAATGCTTCTTACTAGACTGTAAACGTCATTCCACCTCTCCCCTAGAACACAAAATTATATAAACCACAAATAGAATTCAAGGATATTTCAAAATTTTTTTCTTCCATTCTAGAAGTAAACACAGATGTCTTGGCAACGCTGAGTCCTGCTTCTGCGATGTGCTTCATTTACACTTCGTTGCACAGCGTGGTGGCGGTTTCGTGCGCAATATGTTTATTTGCTTGCTTGGGTGTAGAAATGTTATGCTAAAATACGTTGCGTCTGTTTTCTAACAGTTCTAAAGTGGACATAAACAATTAGAGGTATTTTGTAGAAATGAAATAAGTTTCTGGGTGCGTGTTTTTGATATTTGTGTCGGAGGTTAGGATGTCTGATTCTAAAGCAATAAAGTGTTTATGTGTGTTCAAGAAAACATTTAGTGATGAATTCTTATCTGTTCTTTCTTTGAGGAAAGGTGAACCTCTTGCTTTTTGTTCACTTTGGCAGTGTGATTTTAGCATTTCACACACAAGTAGGGAGAATGAAGTGAAGCATGTTAAAACAAAAAAAATGCAAGGACAGTGCCCATTGTATCGAAAACAACAAAATCTGAACTTTTTGCTTGTAAGTTGTCACAAAAGGATGAACAAATCATAAATACTAAGTACCTGTTCACAACATTTATTATAGAGCACAATTTGCCATTCAGTTGTTCCAACCATGCTCGGCTACTCTTCAAAAAAATGTTTCCAGACAGTGAAATATGTCAAAAATACGGCTGTACTGGTTCAAAGACGTCGCAATAGTGAGCAAACTAGCAAAAAGTAAAGAACAGCAGCTGGTTAAAAGTCTTAAACACTTTTTCTTTGTTCCTACAGATGGTTCAAATGATAGTGACTCAAAATTGTACTCTCTGGCTGTTTCATATCTAACTGTGATATTGTTGGGAATGTAAATGTGTTGATCAAATTCTTACACTTCTGAACATGAAACAAATAGAAACTAAATTAAATAAATTCACTATCCATACATTTATATATCATTCTTCTAATACGATGCCAATAAATGGAACTGTTTCTCCTACCTTGTCTAGCTTACAGGCGGCATGCTAGTCACAGCATNCATATATCATCCTTCTAATACGATGCCAATAAATGGAACTGTTTCTCCTACCTTGTCTAGCTTACAGGCGGCATGCTAGTCACAGCATCTGTTGAAATATACACATTAACATACTAATTATTTTTTCAAAAGTGCTTACTTTTCTGTGAACAGTCTATAGACATGCACAAACACTGTTAAGTGGAAATAACTTGTAAATTTAGTGGCAATTGAAACATTATTTTTATAAGTGTGTAAGAGTGTCAAATTGATTTAACCATTGCACATACAGTACAGTGGTGTAGACAGTGTTTGTTTAGTTTATGTTCATCAATGTTGGAAGAGCAATCAAATGCCATTGTGTATAACCTATCATACACGAAACTTGCTTAGCAGTTGGCTTTGGCATTTCAACTGTAGCATTCCCCCTACTTTCACCCTTTTTCTCTTATTGTCACTATTTACATACCAAGAGGATTTGCTGAGACAACTGTGTGTTTTTTTTCCCAGCATTTAATCATAAACAATCATAATTTTCTTATGTTAATGGTAATAGATAAATTATGAATGTCTTTATGTATTTAGTAGTGTCTTTATTTGGGCTGAACTTTCAACATTAAAGATATAACTTTAATTGACTGTGGATATTGTTGACAGACATATAATGACCATGTTTATATTTTCTTAATTAATTTGCATGGAATAATCAACTTATTGGTAAAAGTGTGGTTTTGTTTTATGATTGCCTATAATTATAGGCATTGTAGAAAGGGGATAAGTTGCAAAAATCTACTTGTCAGGTAATCAAGGTAATTATTCTTTATACATGCGAGTGAACATTAATTATTATATATTTATTGACTGCTATGCTTTAAATGCTGACACATTTATCTATAATTAATAAATATATTGTTGTCTCATCCCTTTTCTGAAGTAAATTTTTTATTTATTTCCTACAATGAAGTACATTATACTTGCAATGCAATTTGCATTTATGAGAGTAAGGAACACAATACATGAGACATAATGTAAATCTTATTAACACGAAACACAGCTTGCATGGTTGGTACAAAGAAGATCACAATGCACATGTTCCTATTCATTATTTTGAAAATGTGTTGCACCATAATAGTGCTAACAAATGCACACACATATTGTATGCTATGTTTTCTGCATAGGTTCTCGTAAAAATGTTTTATTTGGCACATCTTATCACTGTTCTGTTCTTTTCATTAGTTTGCAGTTAAAAAATTTCATTGTAAAAACATAATACTGAGATGGTATATAATGCCTTACTTTAGCAATATCTTCCAATTTACAAACATTGATAGGAATCTTGCCATTGTATGCGTTATGAACTAGCAGTGATGGGCATTGAGTACCTGCATTTCTTAAGTAGAAAATTTGCTTTGCGATGTCATTACCTATAAATGTTTTAGCTACAACAGAACCAGGCGAGTCTTTGGAATACAAGAATTCACCCATCTGATCTTTTGGTGTTCTCCTAGTTGTCTCCACAGAATAGCATACTCTCTTATAATGTTGAGGCCACCATTGTTTAAAATCTGTGATGTCTTATATAATCACTGTGACAAAACATGTTCTTTTGGCTGGTATGGCAAATTAGTTCAATGTATTGTTAGATTACATCAATCCAATAAATTTTCCTTAAGGGCCTGACACCCCCAAAATTATGGTCACATGGTAAATATGAATGTCCACGTTGTGGAAAGTATGTGCAATTTAGTCAAACTTGCCTAAATCAGTTAAGGTAAGTAACATTCTGATAATACGATTTTCATCTTGTCCTTCACAATTGTCAGTGAAGATGAGCTACTTCTTTCACTTGTGTCTATATCCAGCACAAAACTTCTTGGCCACTCAGTGTCAGCCAATCTGCGAGCAGTACCAAGCCCTATTGCCACATTTATCAAGCATCCATCCCATCATAATACATCTCGCAAAATATGAATCTTTGTGATATAAAATATATTTCTAAACACAGAGAGGAACATTTGAATAGGGTAGACAGAGAATATATTTGTGAGTTCATATCTATTAAGAAAATGCCAAAGCAGAAGAACTGCTAAATTTCTATTTATGTAAAAAAAAGTTATGAGACTTAAATTTACAGTTTAACAACATCTATTATATGTGAATGTAATAATTATAATTTACCTACAATCTTCCTCAGTGAAACTGAAGATGCTTTAACAAATCAAATAAACATAAAAATTACTCAACTTGGAATACAGCTGATGAATGGCTGGGTTTTCCTGCTGAAGGAATAAATTTAGAGAGTTGAAAAGTGAAAGAATAGAACTCAGAATCAAATAGTAAAGTTTGGTACATGGATTTCCAGACTTTTCTTTAACTTTCTGAAATTTCGAACCAGTCGTCCTTTGGTCAATTTCACAAAGTACATTTCCAGAGGGTTCAACTGCTCCAAGACTATCAACACACCGTAAAAGAGACAATCACCTAGTTGACTCATAATTCCAAATTTTGTAAAGTTTTTCACCACATCAAAATATTTTGTCTCTTGGAGTTTTTCTGCAAGTATTACAATATTTCAATAAAAAGTTGNCTCAACATTAGCATTTTTCAGACCACTACAGCCTTTTTGAGCAGTTAAGTGCACAAGATGACAAGCACATCCTTGCACATGAATTTTTTTTACTCACTTTGGANATTGCTCAACATTAGCATTTTTCAGACCATTACAGCCTTTTTGAGCAGTTAAGTGCACAAGATGACAAGCACATCCTTGCACATGAATTTTTTTTACTCACTTTGGAAAGAAGAGTTCACACCTTTGGTGCTCGCATTGCCACATGAAAAACTCACACAGTTCTACCATGGAATTTCCCTCTTCCTCAGTTCGCCATTAAATACTTAAAAATGCCTTCCCCTGTGTTGTGTGATTCCTGAATACTAAGGATGACAGTTGCAATATGTCCAGTTTTGCATTGAAATATGAGACAACTATTACATACAGTTTTGTATCATTCATGTCATTACTACCAAGAGAGAAGAATTGAGAATTCATTATTTCAGTAAGGGTTTCATCAGTTTATTTTGCTAAACTTCGAACTACTGCTCCAGTTTTTGTTCTAGCACAGTTGTATTTAGAGGCTATTTTCGGATCCAGGAACATTTTTTTTCAACTGGTCAAAATGATTACTACAGGCTAGGGGCAGATTATGCTCGACAAGAAAAGTCGTAAATAATAACTCTGCATTGGTCACAGCAGTGGCAGTTTCATCCTCTGAGCTTTTAAAAAAAAAGCTGTTACACTCTTTTTGGAATCCCAAAGCTTAATAAAATTGGTANTAGGGGCAGATTATGCTCGACAAGAAAAGTCGTAAATAATAACTCTGCATTGGTCACAGCAGTAGCAGTTTCATCCTCTGAGCTTTTAAAAAAAAAGCTGTTACACTCTTTTTGGAATCCCAAAGCTTAATAAAATTGGTATGCATTTTGCTATTTACATGTTTGTAGCAGTCATCTCTTCCCCCACATGCAACATAAAAATCACGAGTTCACACAGCACAAAACACGTAAAACAAAGACTTCGAAGAATGTACGAAACACTGCCACTCATTTGTTTATTCTCCTTTACTTCTCTGCACAACCTTCGGCTTCTTTGTAGTTTCATCTCCATTAGCATCCACACTGCACCAGAAATTATTTAATTTAAAACAGTTGAAACTTTCTGCAACACAAGAAAAATACATTCCGGTACTTTAATAATGCACCAAAATGGCAAGAGCAGACACTGTTTCTTCAAAGAAGCAGTGAAATTAGAATATTAGCTGGTAAAGTAATTACACTTCTGTTGTATTTAATATGGGATTTGGCCTCTTTCCGTTTGATCCTTAGCCTGTTGTATTCTAGTGGTTTCTGTTGTATTCTAGTGGTTTCCATTCATTTCTGTTGTGCTTTGTGGGTTTCTATTGTGCTGTAGTGAGTGTTTCTGTTGTATTTTAGTGGTTTACTTTGGTTTCTGTTGTGTTTTGCTGGTTTATATTGTGCTATAGCCATTTGGTTCTGGTTGTATTGTAGTAGTTTCAATAGGTTTTTATTGTATTGTGTTGGTTTTTATTGTATTTCGCCATATTTGCTTCCTGTTATTTGTTGGCTTCTGTTGTGCTGACTTGTGATTTGCAGCTTAAGTATCAGTAAAAAGTTTGAAAATTAATTCTAAATATTGGCATTTTTATTTACAATTATGTGCAGAAAATAATATAGGTTATAAAATAAAATTATTCATGTAATATAATATAATTATATTTATAATTATAAGAAAAAAGTAAATTGTTAGTGATTTTTGTATGTCTGGGCAGAAATTATACAGTTAAGTATTACATTAAAATTAATACAATAAACTCTTGGTGGACAGTATACAAACTGGTAACATACATTGGTTTGTGTTGTATTTCGTTGGTTCCTTTAATTCTGTTGTATTCTGATATCGTCCCAATGTTTTCCAATGGTTCTGTTCCATTCAGTGGTTTTTTATTATTTTTTTCAACCTGTTTGTTTCTTATTGAGTCCTATTGATCTACCTAAGGTTTTTGAAGTTTTCTGTTGTATTTATAGTGGTTTCCATTGGTTTCTGTTGTATTTTATTCTGCTGAATACTGATGTAGTCAGAGTGGTTTCCATTGGTTTCTCTTGTGTTTTATTGGTTTTTATTGTATTTCACTTTGTTAGTTTCTGATATTGTCTCATAGTATCAATGGTTTCCCATTGCTTTCTGTTGTGTTCTTTTTAGATTTTAATTTATTTGTCCTGTTGGTTTGTGATGTAATAGTACAGTATCCCTTAGTTTATGTTGTGTTTAGTGGCTCTTATTGTACCTATTCGGGAAACCACTATAAATACAACTGAAACTAACATAAAACAATAGGATTTCATCAGAAACTAACAGGGCGAAATACAATAAAAGCTGTCAACACAACATGCACATGTGCCTTATCCAGTACTCAAACCCGTAACTCATTGTACTGTAAGCTGGTATGCAGTCAACTGCGTTATGGAGGTAGGATTAGGAGCATCAAGTTATGGTGTAGCGTGAGCCAAATTTAGTGGGAATTAGTTGATTGATTTCCAAAATAGGGCGTAATGTTCCATCTGGCATTATCTTACTAAAGGACGATCAAAAGAGCCTCTTATAAGTATGTATATTTGATTCTTCGAATGGATACTGTAAGCAGACAAAGTTTGGCCTACTTTAAAGGGTTATCTCTAGTAATAGCAAAGCAATGTACAAAATTGTTTTTAATTACCCAACTGGTAGTTTGAACAATCATGGACATACACCATTGAAAACACTTGGTTGTAGTCTCAGAAAACTTACTAGGTAAAATTAAGTAGATCAAATGAAAAAATAACTTTCATAAAAACATAAATAAATGAAATAGGAATGAACGAGCCTGATTTAGCTGTTGTCGATAAACATGTAACACACACATAATTCTAAAAAGGAATGAAGTCTGAGAAGAAATATTAGAATGACACAACACAACGAAAATTGGCTGAACTAGGAGGAGGCAGTCCATCTATATACACTTGTTTGTCTGTTTGGTCACCAATTCTGGTTGTCTTATGTTGCTTTTCTGGTGTCATCAGACTACATTCCTGCTCGGAATTATATGCATGCCACATTTTTGTTGTGTTGTGACGTTCTGTTGTTTCTCCTCCGACTTGATTTCTTCTGGAATTATATAACATGTTTGTAGACAACAGCTAACTCAGGGGCGTTCATTCTTATTTAATTTATTTATGTTTTTTATCTAAGTTATTTTTTAATCAAAGTTGCTTTATTTTACCTAATAAGTTTTCTGAGACTACAACAAAGTGTTTGCGATGCTGTATGTTCATAATTGTTCAATCAATCAGTTGCCTCCATTGCATGAATCATTCAAACAATACACAACTGGTACCTCTAGAACCAACAGCAGTGTGTCTGTGCTATGGCTTTTGGCCACATAGCATTTGTTTCTTTGTGCATGTGTAGTGCCTTGCAATCTCTACTATTTGAATTTTGAAAGAAAGTATTATAGTAATGTATTTGTAAAATATTGTGGAGCGTTAAGTAAACATGAGGATGCACCTAATACAGCATGTAGTATTTAGTCATCTATGTTCAGGTGACATAGTGTTAGGGCTTTCCTGTTCCAGGCCATTTCCTTTCTGCATATGTAGGTGGCAGCTTTGTCATCATCAGAATTTCTTACTTTTCTTAAAATTTCACTCTTGTAGCTTTGAGTACTCGTGCATGATCAAATTTGTTGTAGTAAATAGCTATGAAAACTACAGTTTTATCCTGACATGAATCTTTTGTAACTTGGCAAATTAATAGAAGCAATAGAAAGGATTTGGCTTGCATATTCTTCTCTTTTTAGGCTTTGCAGAATGTTTGAAAGTGAGTGGTATAGTAGAGGAAGTTCAAATAAAGCAGAGAAAGTGTTCCTTAATTATGTGAGAAAGTAATTAATTTTTCAACTGAGATCTTTCAATTTCATCCTTCTGTCATTCAGGCATCCACGTAGTTATTCTTGCACACACTTATCATTTATTTATTACCATGCATATGTGCGGTCATTCATGTATGAATTCATGCATGCATCTACTCAGTGCATTTATTTAAATATGGATCAGCTTATGCATTCACCAGTGCATTAATTTATGCATCCACTCATTCATACGTCTGCTCATTCATGTGTCTATTTTATTCTTTCGTCCATTTATTTATTCTATTTTAAGGCGTGGAAAGAAATTTGGAGTTCTATAAAATGGAAATTAATAATTGGATTTGGCAGACTTGGACCACTTTGCAGTTGTCATTGCAGTGTTTGTCGAGTTGCAAATTTGTGACAGACTAAGGGAAGTTAGGAGTTTAAATTGATGTATCTCACTCATATGTGATGGTTTGAAACCCACTTATAGCACAACTCACAATTTGAGCATAAAGTTGGTAGCCATGTTTTTTGAGCTTACTTAATTGAAAGGGAGGTAGAATTTTTTGTGTTTTACAGTGTAATATAGATCATAGTATAATAGCAAGAAGACAGTAGGTCCTTCTGCTTTGTTGCACTACAGCGTCTGAAATCTGTGAACAAATTATGTTACAATGTCACCTTTTGCAAACTATAACATTATTCTTTAATTTTTGAGCAATTTATGGTTTGTATTTTATTTTTGAATGCCACATTATGGAATAAGAAATTACAATTAGCAAATTTTGTTTTAGTAGTAGAGATAAGTGACATGATTTAATGTATGAATGCTTTCATGTTGATTAATTTGCATCAACTTACAGCTTTAACTCTGTTGTATATAATTAATTATTTTGTGTATGTGACCTGATTCAAAATGTAAGGTTCTTTTTTGAGGAAAATGTAATTTTTACAAAGTTGTGTTGTACAAAGTCGTGGTAGCAGGACCCGCGACCCACAGTACTTTTGTTAGCATGTGTGACAGCTGAAACAAAGACTAGCTTGTGATTGTGGTGAAAGCATTAATGCCAACTTCTAGGTGGTCTCATCAGTAGTTCCCCCCCCTCCCCCTTCAACAATAAAACCAAAATTTATGTGTCTGCACACTTACACACATACGTACACACACTAAAAAAAAAAAGAGAATGTTCAAAAATACTTTTGCAAACATACTTATATTCAGTACTACCTGCACTCTCCACATTTAAAATAAAGATAACACCACTTGTGTCAGAATCGTGAAAAATAAATTGTGCCAAACTTACCTCACATTTAACAGGAACTTATATAAACACATTTCTGGAACTTACATACACACATATCTGGAATTTATTTACCCACATTTTTCACTTCTTCAGTTCAAATTCATCACTCTTTAGTCCTTATACCCCCNTCGTAATCTTTATCTTTGTATGCAACCATTTTGAATTTTTTCAACCATTAAGGCATTTAGTGTTTCCATTCCTAGATTTGAACTAAATTCTGTTGCATTTTGTCTTGCACAATACTAAAAATGTGTATTGTCCCAGCATTGCTGTGAGGAACCAACAATACAGCCAGCAGTATTTTTGAAGGACTTTATATTTTACACTGCCATTCACATCTGCCAGTTAGGATATTTTGTCCCAACAAATAACCATTCTCAGTGAACTAAGTATTTCTTGGTTTAGTTCTTCTGTCTGGTATCTACTGAATTTCACCTTGAGTATATCCATCTCACTTTCATTCACAACCTCGGGAAAAAGGGGACACAAGATATTCTGCAGATGTAAAAGATGTTTCTCTCCTAAGGTTTACATTCATTACCTCAGCATTTTTCAAGAATTCACTCTTCGTGGGTAGTTTGAAAATCATGTATTCACAAGCTACTTCATAAAAATTTCTGACTGGATTATTGAAAGCCCAATGTGTAAAACCCTGATACAGATTACGATACCAATATAAAATCTTAATTTTAAAAAAATTACTGCATAGTAATACCGAAAATTGGAAAGTGTAATAAAACTATAAACTAATACAGAATTGAATGAATATTATTTTTACTAAGTGTAAACATCACTATAATCATTTCCAATGGAACCGACACCAATTAAAAAAGTTTAGGTTGAAGTTATTTATGAAAGATTTATTCATATTTAGCTGAAATTTGTAGCCCTTCAAACTCAAACAAGCTGCGAGTACAGGTCCACTGCCCCATGCTACCAGCCCATCTAACTTAATCATATTTGCACATTATTTCTTGGCATTTCTGTGTTACTTTCCATTGCATATGATAAGCCACTGAATTCTTTTTTGCATATGCTTTCAGATGCTATTGAAATAAATGTATGTTTCCAGGAGAAAAATCATATGTGGTTTAATTATTTCTGTCCATTAACATTACGAATAGTCACTTTGCGGCAAATTATTTTCTCCTGTACGTAATTTCATTTAGTGAAAACCGCAATTCGTGATCTGCAACAGTTACGGAAATTTGGGGGTGTCCACTTTAGGCGGACCATCCTGTATAAACACACATACACATATATACATACATATATATATATATATATATATATATATATATATATATAAATTTACACACACAGGACTAAATCAGAAACTTATATACATACCTTATTTAGTCATTCAAATAATGTAATCTTTTGGTATTCTAATGTTTTGCAATTTATTTTGAACAGCAATATATTATCTTGCGTTTGTGTGATTAAAACAGTGATACACATTAAAAATTCTTTAACACAGTGACCTTTACTCTTCAGTCAAGTGGAAAACCACGGATTCGCAGTGAAATTCATCTACTTGAATCAATGAAAATGGCTCCACTTAGAATTGGTGGAAAAGCACTGGTTGTGTCAGTGAAAAAATTTCACTAATTGAATAAGCAACAGCCAACTGCGTGCGGCAAATAAAATATTTATTTTATTGAATTTAGCGAAATCATTACGAGAATTAAACATGTTTCCGATAGTTACTGTTTATATTGCGCAATTTAACAAAAAAAGTAAAAAAAAAAAAAAAAATGCAATGTCGAGGATTTGAACCCACACTGTCCCGCTTCATAACCGTTACGTTACTAATTGTGCTATCAAGTGAATGTTGATTTAGAGCAGGAAAATATATGTAATATTGTTTTATCAGAAATATGTAGCTTCAATTGACATGCCCTTTCTTTTCGTTTGCACTATAGTTATTACATGAAAATGAAATGAAAGATGTAAAAACAGAATGAAAGACTGTTCATGTTGCCTTGTCAAATAGTATTATAAAAGATGCAACTCACATTAAGAAAAATATTTTCATTAGCATATGCATTGCTATTTTATTTGATACACGTTGTTAGCTGTCATTTGATACATGTTAACTAATCCACCAGTAAAAAAATTTAGTGAAAAACTGTTTAAAAAATTTAATGTTTTGTATTCTACGAGCCTTAGGTCAATTAAAACTTATTACGAACAAAAATATAATTCTTTCTGATGATAAAAAAAACCAGTCAAGCGGGTTTTCAAACTACGAACCTTTTTGTTTCAGTACATAATATGGATTCCATGAGAATATCACAGGCAATCAATTTAACCATATCTTTTACGTTGCTGATGAGTTGTTGAACTAAGCACGAGACTTAACGTGCACCAGGAACTTGCAGTTTGTTGTAAAGTTCAAGTAAACACTGAATTTGTAGTTTTGATTGTTGTTTTGTTAATATCTTTATTATCAGAATCATATCATATACGACGTAAAGTATTCTGATTAGTCAATTTCGAACTACACAACAGTGTTCTACAAAACTTTCAGTTTTCCTTACGTTCCTAGATAAATGATTACTCCTCGTTTAAAAGAAAGTAACAGAAAATGATACAGACTTGTACAAAATGGTAAGTTATTTATAAAATTCTAAAAGATGCGTAATATCTGGTTACAAACATTGATGAATAGTTAGTTTCTGCTTCTTTACATTAATTATTTTTTCTCTACGTTTGTCTGTGTTTGTCTAGCGTGAAACGTTTATGCAGAGCGGTATACGGTGAAAAAATAAGAAACACAATATACATAACACACATCAAGAAGAACAGTTATTTAAGTATAAAGTTACAATTCAATAATTATCACATAAATGTATAGCCTACATAGTATGAGTACGCATGCATGTCATACATATGACACTAACAGTGGTTTCACATGCCAGTTTTATTCATAAGAAAATATACTCACACTCTTTTTTTATTGTGTTGTGAATACTGCGGACATTTCAGTTTCTTTCGGTGGGCACGTAAACGAAGCTTACTTTTGTTCCATTAATTTTCGTCAATCTTTATTTTATTTTTTGAACTTGGCAGGAGCCAACTATGTGGCAACAGCGCGGCCTTGGCACTGCATGAGTACAGTAGTTCAAGCTATCGCTACTCTGATGTGCCAGGAGACAGAGAGTGACACACTTCTAAATACGTTTTCGAGATAGGGAACTATGGTGGTGATATTCCATCAAATGCAATAACTTTTTGTTTTAAAAACACTAAATGTATCTTCAATTCTATATTACTGAATTATTGATAGTATATCGATTAGTGAGTGTTTTCTTTTAAAAATGTGAAATAGCTAATTTAACAAAACTTCAAAAATTTATTTAAAATTGAAATGTGCTTCTTTTTAAAATCCTACTATCATAGAGACTGATATTATATAATTTTGCAAATTTTAGGACTAACATTTTTCCGTATTTGTTTATTTTATGGTTCCAAGCCGTTGATTTTTGGAAAACCGTTTGCAATTTTTTATTTGAGAACTATACATTTTGTTGACTATTGCTGTATACATTGGCCTATGCAAGCCGACAAAACAAATCCCATTGAATTCTGTTCAATCGTTCAAATTATATTATTCATTTTATATTCTCTTCAGTCATGCATGGCGAGACCTTTCCTATCCTCTACCTTTCTGTGCTCAGTATGTTTTTTGGGGGTGATACTACAATCTTCATGGCCACCATGCTTAACAGAAGAGTCACAGTTGCACATGGTACAATAAACACTATGTTTGTATACCTCGCTGGCTTTTAAACACTTGTCACTCGCATGCATACTCATTGCGAAATTGCTGCGCTGCAAACTTTTGTCTTTTCATAGCATGTTCATTTTCATATTCATTTGATGACGTGGTTGAAAGAATAGCCTGTGGATATTTATTATACCACCTAATGTGTTGTTCGGCGTAACTTTGGTCACGTAAGTTAGCACCCGATATAACACAAAAGTTCCAGCATCACACTGATGTGGCATTGGCAATGCTACAAGTCTCCAAGGACACATACATTCTGATACATACGTGCACACGCACAAGCGGGACATCACCGCCTCGTCTGTAATCAACATTCTTCATGAAATATAAGTAAAATAATTTACAAATGTGAAAAATAAAGAGGACAGCTCTTAGAGCAGGCATTCATGGCTTTCTGTGCAAAATTGTGTGGAGATTCATATTTTACACCTTATGTCCATAGAAAAAAAAAAACAGAGAATCCATAGAAGTTGGCATTTCTGTGAAATTGCTATTGTGAGGGGTTGTGTATGGGAAAGGAAGGGGGGAAAGGAAGTTTCGAGATGGTATGGTGTGTGGAGGCAATGGTGGCATGTGCGTGTGTTGCAGGCAAGGGCACACAGCTGGCTCTCTGAACACCGCCCCGGGCTCAGACAACAGTAGCGACATGGCAGGCCGCCGTGGTGGGGCTCGGCAGCCCCAGCTGCGCCCCATGTATCCCACCTACGCTGCCCAGCCCCCCATGCCCCAGATGCCCCTGGTGAGACACCTTCTAGCTCTCTCTCATTCATCTTGTGGCTTTTGTAATATTGTGTGTAGTGTGTGCCATGAACCTGTGAGCCTGGATGATCATTACAACCAGCCTGCTATTGGCCACTATGTCTTGGAGGTGGGTATGGAGAAGGAGCGGCTAATTGAGTACACAGTGTTGAATTCTTCCTGCTCACTGATAGGGAAATATTAACACCTTTAATATTTTTAGCACTGTGAAGGTACGTTTCAAAGTTTAAAGTATCCATGAAATAGTAGTAAATCTATGTAGTGTTAGTAGCGAAAGCAGAGACGATGGTGTTGTACTTACAACATTTGTGGATAGCTTTGAAAATCTCAAGTAGTGTGATGGGAAAGGTGGTCTCCTGACAATGTTTTCTGTTATTCTTTACATAATTGGCAAGCTCTAATATGTTCAGTCGTGTCTCCACCCCTCACACTCTTAGATTCCAGGAATTGTCAGTACCAATTCCCTTCCTTGTAATGTTGCTCACGCTCTCAGGTATCTGGCATTTAGTATAAAAATATTGAGTGTAAAAAATGTAACATTTGCCTTGTAAATGGCAACGTGATTGTACAGCCTAGGATAAACTTGCAGTGGTTCCGCGTTGCCCTCTGCAGTGTGGATATCATCACAATACCTGGCCCTGGACCCAGGTGGAAATGTTTGTAGTGCTGATTAATTGTGGTTTGTTAGTTGTACAGGATGTCCACTCATAGGGAAAACCTGTAAAACAGGGAAAAGTTAGGAATTTTCACCTGAGTCTGTGAAAATGTAAATAATTGCTACTATGCAAAAGTCATTAGCTGTGTGATTACAGAATAATGTAATTATAAGCATATACATTTCAAAATTTAAATTTTTTTAGTTAGTGAACTAGCAATAATAATTTTTGCCAAGTCACATTCAGGCCTATATGTACAAAATATAGTTTTTGTGTTTGTAATGGGCACTTGTGTGAAGGCAATAGCGTGTGTCATGAGAAATATAGATAGGCTGAATAAAATGTTAGCTTTGCTTGCTGGGTCTGTTGCAGTGTAATTTAATTTAACTTCACTGATAGCATATATGTTCTGTCAGCAAAGGAAAAATGTGGTATTGGAATGTTTCGGTCCTAAAAATAGGTCAGGGAAAATGGTAACATTCTGCCTGGAAAACAGGGAAAAGTCAGGAAATTCCAAAATGGAATTTTAGTAGACATCCTGTTGTAGCCCTGTTTTGAAAATATAGCCCATGAATTTTAACTTGCCCGTCAATCGTTCGGGGCACTGTATCTCATGATTTTTTTAATAGTCAGGTGTGAAAGCAAAGACTCAGAACTTTCTGCTAATGTTTGTTCATAATGTGAAAATAGGTACTGGTATGCAAAATTTACCACATTCCAAAAAGATTGTTATGCATGCATGTAAGAGGGTATAGTCTATTTCATATAAGAATTCCATTTTTTGAAAGCCAGTGTGTGGCAACATGTCATAAATTAAATTAACATAATCTCATATATAGAATCCCGTATCAGCTGATGCGTGAATGATTGAAATATAATTTCATGTTGGCTATTCTGACAGCCTGGCCTTTGCACAACAGACATTGGAGAAGTACGCGGGCAGGAAAGAGAGTGCTTAGACAAAATGTGTGTGTATTTTATTTTATGTCATCACAAATCTGGTGTTATTAGTGCATCGCACTAAACTTTCTTTTAGAATAATGTGCATGTTTTTCAAACCAAATGGAACTTAAACTGTGTGTGATAGTTTAGTTTTGTTTGTAGCTAGTGCTAACTTTGCCACGTGCATGCTTCATACTAATTAAAGAGGCAGTTGCAGATTATTTTTCAAATATTTTTATATGAATTTGAGGCAATATATTTAAAACCCAAGTCATTTTGAGCCTGTACGAGATGAAAAATTTACTTTTAAACGGATGTGATAGATAACTTTTGCGATATAGCTTTGGGGTAGAGGACTGTGCTGCCATCTGTTGACCAGTGCGTGCGACTCACTTCAGAAGCCACACTCATATGAAATGACCTGTGTTTCTTGTGTAAAATACAAATATATAAATGAATTCCCAGAAATTTTTATTTTCTACACGCTGTATGTATATATTTTTAATGCAACATATTTCCGTGTGCAGCAATTCCGCTTGCTGATAATTTTGATGAAGTCTTCAATCACAGAGCCTTTCTGAGACTGCCTGGTCATTTTGTGTTTCGTGTCCCTTCCCAATTCAGCAACAAAGTAACAAAGCAAAAATAAATGTTATTTATTTATTAAAACCAGGCAGCATTTTGCGATTTAACGGTTTTTGCGGAAAATAATATTTATGTTAATGTGGTGACGTCATCCAGGCGCACTCAGTACTGTGGTTAATTTATAAGCAGCCTTAATCGTGTGTATGAACTGTAACTACAGAATGTTGCCTGTTTGATGAGCTGACGCCACTTTTAATCGCAAAATACTTTATTTTCATGAATTAAAATGTGCTGTCTGACAATTTCCCCGAATTTCTAATACTTCAAAGTTTCACATATATGCTGTAACATCCAAACTGCTACTTCATAAGAACCACAATTAACATCTTATTTTAGATGTTAAACCAAATTCGCCATCTATAACAAACGATGCTCCAGTTTTGTCATGCTTTTAAGAACACACCTCACCACATGACTCTAGTTGTAGTTGCAGGTGCATTCAGCAAAGTGGATGTGCGAGTTGCAAATGCAAATTCAGTCTTTTGATTAGAATAAAATTTAAAGTGTTTGTGATATTGAATTTCGATATGATAATGTTTCAAATATATTATAACAGTATGAATGGATTTTACATAAAAATTGTAGTAATATTATGAACGTATTACCCTCACAAATCAAACTAACACTATAATATAGTTAATTTTCCATTAGCATTATGATTTGTTATTTTTGTTTTGCTGGGAAAGAAAGCTGTAGTTTTCAAACATTATTTTCATTTGAATAAACTATGTATCTTAATCAACTTATGTCCGTTGCAGCAATAAAAAATTCTACAGCAAAATCAATTATTTTCTAATTATCTATGTGTGAGCAGCTTGGTGGCATGGTTTGATGTACTATAGGTAGGTAGGCTTAACGTCTCATCGACGTCAGTCACTACAGGCAAAACATGTTTTGACAGTCAGGTGGAAACTACGTGGCGGCAGAAGGATACGTAGCCTTTTTATTTACTGGTTACTACTTTACACAATTTGTCAAGAAAAAAAGTAATTATTATATGAACTATACTATACTGTTTGTAGATTTACACAATTAGTAATTTTTTGAGACAATATCACTTAGGATAACAAGCAGCTAGACTGAGCAGTCAGAAGTTTGGTATGCGTACAAATGATCATGTGCGTAACATGTTGACTGTTCTGATAGCTGTGCTTAACATGCAGTACTAGATATAGTTTCCAAATCCAAATGGTCAACTGTTTTCACAATCACTTAAAGTTTAATGTTTGTCAGGTAAATGGGGGTATACAGTTCCAGATATATTTCCTAACATAACAGGTGCAAGTTATTAGTAATTAGAAAATTGCACTAAGCTGCTTTTGTATTGGGACAGCATTTGATGGTGTACATCTACTTCTTGCACTCTCATAAGTGTTCAAGTAATACATGTACTATAGTTGTACTGTAGGAACACACATGCGGAAAAGTACAGGAGCAATGAGAATTTCATGATGTTTTGAAGTTCAAGTTGTACATCCACTTTTTGTAATGTTTTTGTGAGGGCGAATAAATGGGGCTGCATGTATACAGAATGTGATGGTCTGTCTTAGACGACGGTCACAGGGACACAACACAACTACAGTTAAAATATTTTAAACTATTACACAGTTGCATTGGCTCCATACTTGTTCTGATTTGAATCACTTCTTGTTCAGATTAAACTGTAGCTGCCCCTTTACAACTAAGTTTGTTAAGAAAATATAATGTCAATAAATTTTGATGGATTGAAAATTAAAATATTTGCCTTTCTTGTAATTTAGTGCATGTTAGTAAGTGCTCCTCATTTTTCCCAGATCATTTTGGACAGCGGCGGCTGAGTGGTTAGACTGCTCACCTCCCATCAAGGCGAACCGGGTTCAATCCCCGGCCGGGTCACCCTGTTTTTGCAATTGGGAATCGTGCCAGACAATGATGCTGGTTAGCTGGTTTTCTCTGGGATTTCCAGTTCCCCCCCTCCCCCTTTATTGGCATTCAGGTGCTGCTCCATTCTCACCTCATTTCACCCTCATCTGCCCTCAAGACCTCGTTGTTGTACCAATACTTCCCTTCCTACCTCCCACATAAGCTAAGTGAGCCATTTTCCTTAGATAAGGATAGGCGTTATCCAAAAGGAATAGCTCTAACCCCAGCGAACAAGAGAAACAAGAAAGGTAGTACAAACATGGACCCTTTGTTTCATTAAGCACATGCAATACTAGCTAACATGTAGAGCATGCAACAGTTCGCTCTCCTTCACAAAGTACTCAAAAGTTTGTAGGTGTTAAGATAACATCAACAGGTTATCAGGTTATACACATGCATTCTAGCAAAGCAAATAAAAAAAAAATCCATATTTCGGGGTGAGTCCGGTTTATTTAAGGACTGCAGCGCAGCTATGCTTGTGAGTTACGTGCTTAAGTAAATTAATATAAATAAAATATAAATTTAACAACAATTACATTATTAACAAATATTTATATTACATAAATATCAAATCTTTTCAAAGCAAAATACTGGAAGGTCTTTTATTATTAGACTATTATCACTTTGGTTTTTCTTTTATTTTTTACTTTATCTCACTTTACTGGGGTTCCATGTGTGCAAATTATATATATATAAAAAGAAAAGGAAAAAATAGGTTATCGACAGATTTTGTTATAAAGATATGTATAAAACAGTGTAGATTTTGTGTGAGATTTAATTCACGTGTGGTTCATTACACAGGCTGGTATGCATTCTTCCACGTTAAAAATTCATGCAATCATGTTAAATAATTTGATTTAAGTTTATCTTAAAGCCAAGCAAACAGGTCGCTGCAAATTACACAAAAGCAACACTACTTACTCAAAGTGGGTCCAGAAATCGTAGCTATGCTATAAACGGCGGTGAAATTTGCAGAACCCTTTAAGAAAGTATTTTTCATGATGGCGTAAAAAGCAAGAAGGAACCAAAAGGGTCTATCTTGCAAATTCCTGTTATGATCATAGATTAAGATGCATGATTGCAATTAATCTCACTATTATAAAACAGAGAAACTTACACCTTTGTGTACTAAATTGCACTACATTTAACAAGTTGAAAAGAGGCTGTTTTTTCTTTTGTTACCAACATAATTGTAATAATAATTGTAAACTTTTGTTTTATTCTAATGGAAGATTCTATATTGACAAAGAAAAATATTAACTTCGTCACATAATGACTAATAACACAACTGTCACCAATGTGTCCCTATTAAAATTTGTGATACAATAAAGTTCCATTACAAATTTTAGTTATTCAGTTTTATAGGTAAAAGAGTTACATAGTGTTTTAGTAATTTGCTTACTGTTACAACTTCACTATTGTTTAATGTAGAAAGAGTTGTACAATTGATATTTTTTATATAAATATTTTCAGAAATAAACGTAGTGGTTGTGTATGACAGCCATTTTGTTACGTAAACGAGAGTAGGAGAGTGGACTGGCAAGCTTTACAAGAACAATACTAAATAACAGGAACACTTACCACAGTAAAAGAGGGATAGACACATTAAAATAGCCTAACGTTTGACTAAAATGGCACATTGTTAAGAGCTGACCAAATCTCTCGCCTTAACTGTATAGTTCCAAACCCACACACACAATATAGTACATGAGAATATACAACATACCGTCTGCCGAGACTGACTGAGGTCACTAAGATTACACGCACAAACAGTCACACTATGTACAAAATATCACATTTTGACAACTGGTGAGCATTATTGGGTTTGCAGGTAATACAGCTTGAGTACCGGTCGTCAGAACCGTCCCTTTTGGATGTGCACTTCCACCACTTTGACGATGTTGTCTGCTCCAGGATGTAACTCAAAGACTGTGGCCAAGCACTAGCCCAATGGGGGTATACGTTCTTCACCTACAAGGACCAAATCTCTCACAGTGAATCCTGGTCGGATGGTTTGCCACTTGCCTCAAGGTTGCAGCTGTTGAAGATACTCACGATTCCATCGTCTCCAAAACTGATTGGAAAGTGCACACACCATTTCCCATCTCCGGGACAGGCAGAGTGCACAATCATTGTTCTCATCACATGATTCAGGGACAGCTACAAGGGGTCTACCAATAAATGCCCCTGTGTGAGGGCAACAGTCACGTGGGTTGGAGGATGATGGTGTTAATGGTCGAATTAAGGACAGTTTCAACCTCAGTACACAATGTCATTAACTCCTCCAAAATGAGAATCTGATTGCCAATGAATCATCTGAGGTGGTATTTGGCTGACTTCACAGCTGCTGCCCATAAACCACTTTGATGGGTACTTGCTGGGGGAAGAAAATGAAAATTAATGGAGTGAGTCAGAGAGAAGCTTTCAACAATGGGAGACTTGAGAAGATAGATAAAGGATTGTTGAAGCTGCCTTGCCGTGCCCACAAAATTGGTTCCACAATCCGAATAGAGACTCGTGCACAATCCTCGTCTTGACACAAACTGTGTTAAGGCTGCAACAAAACTATTAGCAGTTCGATCAGTCGCAACCTCAATGTGCACTGCGTTAGTTGCAAAACAAATGAAGATGGACAGGTAAGCCATCTGAGTAGTGTCACGACGTAACTTGTTTAGCGTGATGGAAATGGGTCCAGAATAATCCACTCCCATCTGCTCAAATGTTCCAGAGGACATTACTCTCTGCCGGCAAATCACCCATAAGTAGAGTGGTGTTCACAGGTCGACACCGGAAGCAACACACACACTTGAAGGCTAGATCGGATTAGGGATTGGGCTGACAAATTCCAGAATTTCTGTGATACGAGAGACTGCAGTAATTGTGGTGCTGCGTGCAGATATCTCAGGTGGTAATGATCTACCAATGTTTCAACCTTTGCATGGTCTTTTGGCAGTATGATTGGGTGCTTAGTTGCAAACTCCATGTTGGCGTTGGACAAGCGACTGCCCGCCTTGAGCACACCATGGGAATCCAGAAAGGGTGCCAAGCGCTGTATTCGTGTTGAACAAGGCTTTACTCCATTGAGGCATTTTAAGTCGTCATGTAGGCGTGCAGGTTGGATGCATTTGCATACAAGAAGGACAGCTACTTCCAGTTCAGAACTTGTTAAGGAACCACTGTTACAACGTTGTGTTTTGGCATGTCTGATGAAACGCCTAACATAAGTCATAATGCGAACCAACTTGGGCCATGGTGAAATTCGTTTGAATACAGTGAGCTCTTCAGGAATTTCATGAGTGTTCAGCAAGATGAGTTGAGAAGATTTTAGCTCTGGGATATTGTCATCATGCTCCGACACAGCAGACACTGACCACTGTTCAGGTGGGTTGACTAACCAACCGGGGCCATGCCACCAGAGGTCATGAGAAAGATGGTCAGCAGGGAGTATGCCACGAACCGGACAGATTATTTTTAGACCTGACATGTTTCCACAGCTGAAGAGGAACCCATTCTTGAATTTGAGACATGCAATTAACCACAAAGATTTTCAACAAGTATCCAAGCTAGAGCAACACTGGAATCAGTCCACGCATGGGTTGCAGAGATATGCAAGTACTGGCTGAGGAAGTTGTGACAATAAATGATCAATTTTGGCAGTAAATGAGCCCCACACAATTCTAAATGAGGGAGAGACACTTGTTTCAGAGGAGCTACCCGTAGCTTAGCCATAATCAGATGCACACACACGTTCCCTTAAGTTTTCATACTGCATAGACACTCTGATAGGCGTTGGGAAAACCATGTAATTCCCCACTGACCACATCAGGGCATATGAAGCGTTGCAAGCTAAGGGTTTCAATTTCAGTCAGGCCATCCATGAATTGATTCCACATTGCCTGAGTGTACTGGGGTAAGGGGTCATCCCAATTCAGTTCTTGAGGCCACAACCATTGCATTAGAATTTTGGCCTACACAGTTAATGGAGCAAGCCAATCCATAGGATCATATGCGTCCAATCTGCGAAAGGACAAAGCGTTTGGTGGGACTACCATAGTGTACCTGTAGATGATACGACAAAGAGTCCTTCACTGGATTCCAGTACATACCATGGATGTTCACAACAGGACCTGATGAGAATTCTAGCACCCTAGGACTTTCACAGTGGGTTGCAGGCACACCACTGAGGAGCTGAGGCTCGTTACTCGACCATTTCCGAAGCTCAAACCCATTCCGGCATGAAAGTTTGACCAGCAAAATTTTCAACAAATTAGTTTCATCTAACGACATTGTACCTGTTATGATATATCATCTACGAGGATGTGGTTCTCAAGAGCATTGACAGCTAGTGGATATTCATCACCTTCATCAGGCGCCAATTGACGCAACGTATTAATTACCAAGTTGAAGATGGTGTGAGGCCATAGGTTATTGTATTCAGCTGATAAACTGAAAGGGGTAGTGATGGGTCCTCACACCACAGAATGAGCTGGCATCATCGGTCAGCCTCGTCGACCAAAACTTGGCGGATCATTTGCTTAATGTCACATGAAAAAACTACACTTTAGAGCCTAAATCTTAGAACTACGTCATTGCTGTCATTCTAAAGTTTAGGATCTGGAAGTAAAATGTCATTGAATGAAATACCATTGGAGGTCTGTGCGCTGCCATCAAAAACAACCCTCAATTTGGTCGTGGAGCTCAATGTTTTGAGCACCCCATGATGAGGGATAAAACACTCTGTGGTTTGTCGGCCACTATCCTGTTTGCAAGAGGGGGTATACGGCTCCATATGACCTACCTGAACATAGTCGGTCATGAACCCTGTATACATAGTCTTCATCTCAGGCTGCAAATTAAGTTTCCTTTCTAGCAAATAGAATATAGTTTCACAATTTCGTATGAATCCCCAAGATTTTGGGTCTGGGTTTTAAAGGGAAGAGAAACCTTGTATCTACTCGTATGTGAGTATCCTTGATGTGTTTTTCACAATACTCGTTTTCAAATGGCTTTGCATTGACCTGAGGAGGCTCTTCAGTCTCCTAGAATTGTTTGATGATGACATCTAACAAGTATAGATACCAGTCCCTGCTCGGTATCTGTACAGGACTCAGGCTATTCCCCTAACAACACCCATCCCAACTTGGACTCCAATACTACAAGAATGTGTTTTCCCAACTCTAACTTTCCACTCGTATCAATATGAGCACAGTCGTCAGCACACAGAAATATATTGATGGGAGCAGGTTTATCGAAGTGAGGATCTGCCAAAGGAAGGGAACCCAACTGAGCATGAACACAGGAATCAACAGACACATGTGGCAAGTTGCTAGTAATCTTGGACACAACAAAGAGTGAGTGAGAGAAGGTACACTGAGGAACCATTGATGATGACTGAATCTGACAGGTTATTTCTCCCTTCAAGCCGATAGCACCATGACAAAGGCCCCCTTGACCCTTTCACCGCTTTGTGTAAGGGCAATGAGAGGACTTCCGCAGATGCTTCAGAGATAAAAGATGCTTGCGCTACACTCTCCAGCAAACACCGCATGACATGAGGCTTATTGTCCGCACCGTAAACCTTCACCAAGGCTGTAGACTATAACATTGATATGCGTTCCTGAGCCGAAACACCTGTAAACGTTTCACCTGGAAGCTGTGTGGAGTCCAACGTTTTGTCTTGGGGAATTGAAGATACATTGGGCTTATCTATGTGGAGCAGGGTATGATGCTTTTGCTGACATTGATAACAGGTGCGAGTAGAGAGACATGATGGTAACCTATGGGCTGTCCCAAGGCAATTGAAATGTAATTTTTTGTTCCGAGCAATTTGTTGTCTGTCTGTAGGTCAGGCATCGATGCATTCAGGACACTTGTACACAGAATGGGTGGTTTGCTGTCACACTGTACAAGATCTCGTTTTAGGTTCTAAACTGGTAATAAATACTGCCTTTTGTTGTGAGGTCGTATGACTTAACTTCGTCAGCAATGGTGTCCGAGACATGTTATTTGCACTAACCTTTTTTCCTACATCAAAAGCACAATCCATTTTTAATACTCTAGACGAACAAAATATACGAGTTCAGAAACCTTTATTGAATTGTGTCAGGGCTGTCTGTACATGATTTTTCGAACTTTATGAGCATACACACATCCAACTTGTCCATCAATCAAAACTGTGACCAGAACAGGGTTATTGTTTGTGACATCATGGCCTAAGCCTTCCAGAGCAAGAGCGTTCTCATTGAAGGTTTTGACAAACTGTTTGACTGATTGAAGATTTGCAGAGTTGACAGCAGGCAGGTCCAGAATTCTGTTTATGTATAGGGTTGTGAGTTTTCTGATGCTGTGGTACTGGGATATGAGAAGTTCCCAAGCTACTATGTAGTTTTCAATTGTAATCGGTAGATTGTTTACTAACTCTAAAGCTTCTTCCTTGAGGCATCCCAACAAATACTGGAATTTCTCAATATCGGCTAATCCTTAATTGTAATGAATCATCATCTGGCACAGCTGGGAGAACATGGGCCATTCGTCCCACTGACCTGAAAAGGATGGCAAATTAATTTTTGGCAGACGTACATTTGCAGACGGTGCGGCAAGAGAAGACGTGGAAGAAGCTTGTACAACATAGGACAGAACTGAGGTCATGAGACATTGTGTGTCGGAAAACTGGGCAAACAAGGACTCATGGTTTGCGGTAAACACATTTTCGTGTTACTGCACCTTCAACAGTGTCGAGTTGTGAACCAAACGCATTCACTTCGTGAACAACATTCAGCGTGACTTTGTGGATCTTAATCAGTTCTTGTACCCTATCATTTGTGTGTTTAAGCTTACTTTCTTGGATCTTGAACTTAAGCAATAATATCTTAACCCCATGGCTAGGACCACAACATCAAACAAAATAACAGCAAAACGTAAGGAAACAAATATAATACCAGTGATCGGCAATATGCCAGATGAGCTAATAATACGCATCCATCAAAGCTCCAAAATTGCTACACAATATCACAAATACATAAATATATACCACAGCCTAAGCTTCTTCAAGTTTTAAATTATAACTACACAACTATTATTACATATTCACACACCGGCCAGGTTGGTATATTACATGAAATGTTAAAGACTTCCTGGAACTAGAAACAGTGTCGAAATACAGCAAAAATGAATTATTAAATGTATCACTTCGTTGACAACAAAAATATAGACCTAGTGTTTTCTTTATTATGTAAATAAATCTCTTATAGTTGTGGTTATGAACTGCTGCATAAATCACATTGCTCAAGGCACTTACGAAAACCAAACAGAGAATGGAACAGAAACTGCCATTGGAGCATTTGAACACAGGAATGGGAAAGACTTGAAAAAGAAATAGTAAACAAAACAATGGGCCCTGTAACTTGAAACAATGCATCTGCCAAGTGTCATTATGAATTTTATAGAAATACTAATGCTATTTTTATTCTTATGTGCAAAAAAAATTAAGTGATGAATTTCAGGTTTTGTTAGTGTTTAATATTGTGTGTAGTGAGACGTTAAGACCTGGAACTACTTCTCCTAATTTGCTGCCAACTTTACCGTGAGCTCTGCGGTCAATGTTTACATTAAAATGGATGCAGTTACAGATAGTGATTTTTTCGAAGATTGATTTCGAGAGTGCTTACTTTATCGTGAACAACCTGTACTATACATGAAATTGCTAGGTTTCCCGCTAGACATCTGCACTGTTCATTACAGGTAAAGATACAGCACGTCGCCCTAGATCCTTTTCTGCAAAAACACATCTGCCCAATCTGCTACCGTGGAAATTTTCATTGTTTTCCGGAGTATGTTCACATTATGGAGCATGTATGCAATATCTTATGTTACAAAATTATTTCAAAAAACAGTATTACACCTCCTGTATGCAATTCCGTCTGTAGAACAAGTAACTTATATGACCACACCTTTAAATCATTTTATCCTGGATCTTCATGTAATTTTTTTTAAAATTTATTTACTTTATTTTAAAAAATTGGTAAATGAAAATTATTAAGATATATTCTATGAATATCATAGCTGTAACAACTACAAGTAATTATTAAAACAAATGGTACAGTAGCACTAAAAGTTTTTTCAGGCCAAAAAATTGACGGCACTTTATTCTAAGCTGCACCCTTGTTTTACAAAAATATTTTTGAAAAAAAGGTGCGGCTTAGAATTGAGTAAATACTATATTTCTTACTAGCTGTTGCCAACATATTGCTGCTCCCACTTTTAAATTGATATTTAATATGAAATAAAATTACAATTTAGAGAAAATATATGAGTTAAAATTATATTTAATCAAAAATATACTTTAAAATGTCAATTACAGTGTTAAATCTTTGTGGTATATGAGTTATTATAAAACAGGTGAATATGTTACTCATGGGGTGATTTTTCAAAGGTTTGATTTGAAAATTGTGAAGAAACAGAGAATGGACTAGTACCCAATAAAAGTGTAATGTTAAGAGAAATAGCTATTTAAATTGGCTCCTTTTTTTTTATACGCATTAAAATATGAAATGCTTTATCAACAACGTATTTGGGGATGTAAACAGTTTCACGAAATTACTCAAAGAAGGCCTGGCTACTGGTCACGTGGTCAATAGAAGTGTTAATGTGTGTGTTTGGCATATATAAGGCTATCCAGTGGGCTGGGAGGAGATACAAGCAGGGGTGTCAGAAGTGCTTAGTTTAGATGGTAAGCAGATGAAGTGGGAGTGATGTTTGCAGCATCAAGAGAAGCAGGAAGGTATGTTGGTGCATGGTTGTTGCAGGCTCGTCCTAACATGTACCCCATGCCTGTGTTCAACCCCTACCAGCAGCCAAGCATGACCCAACCACCCACATCTGTGGCCACCAGTTACCCCCTCTGCCCTGATGTCAAGCTCAAGAAACTTCCCTTCTATGACGTGCTGGGTGTGCTAGTCAAGACCTCCAGCCTTGGTAATCTGCCCACTGTACAACTACATACACATAGTTACAGTGCAACTCCCTTGCCACGCCACTTGAAGGACCAGATGACTGTAAAATGTAGGAGATTGCAATGACACTGGTACTGTTACTGTGCAGGCAGGAAAGTAAAGATATTAAATATTACCTGGAAAGGAGTAAACTGTGGAATAATATAGGATGTGGAGAGAAAAAGGGGGTTGTACTGTAGAAAGTAGTTGCATGCACTTCTAAGTTTCTATTGATTATTTTAGTATATTACTATTTCGTGTGCCAGAAAAGAATGAAATTATTGTGTGTATATCCTACATTCTCAGCCATTTGTTGCAAATGTGCATCCTGTTTGTGAGAAGACTGCACATAACGGTAATAAAGTATAGTTGACAGTTCAGAGGGATTTCCTTCCTTCTGGATTATGGAGGTCCTCCTTTCATTTTCTGACATTTTGAGACCAAATAACCATTATCAGGAAACGTTTTCTGTTGGATGTTGGATTAAGCTGTTTGCATGAATTTTTTAATTTTTGAGTCCTCTCGGAATTAAGAAATTATTATTTAAGAGGGGGGGGGGGGGGTGNTGTGTACGCTCATGCATATTGAATAATTGTGTACCAGTAGCACTGAATGAGGTACAGTAAGTCATGCTACAAATTTGTGTACTATCAAGGTTTTCATTACTTTATTGTTAGCAGCACATGAACATGTTAAATGATAATCACCGTGTTTTTGTATAAAGTTATTTTTCTGGGTTCAAACAATTTTTACCTTGCACACAGTACTATAAAAATGACAAAAGTATTTTGCATGTTGAAGTGTTTTGAAGAGACGTGTGCAATTGATTTCAGTAGAGAAATGCAAAAATCACATTTGTACATTTGTCTGTGGTAATACGATTATAACAATTTGTGCAGACATATAAAAATGTCCACTACAGTGGTTTATGCATTTGTGTATGTACAAATAATCAATACTGAACGTGCAAGCAAGCCGAAGGTGTGGTTGTACGCTCCTGGAGAGCGGTATTGGTTGAGCACAAAGTCAGCTGTGGAATATAAAACTTGAGAGGAGGGGGTTAGGCAAGCAGACCGTGGGTGTGGTCTGTGGGGGCCTGGCAGGTTATTGATCACGCTCACCGTTACCCTGTGGTGGCCATCCTTCCCTCCTCCACCTTCTTCGACCAGTGTATGCAAAGCGACTGTTTATTTATGTTAGCAAAGTTACTTCACATTGTGGGGTTACAGTTTATTTGTAAGACGTCTAACTACTGAATTAAATTAACATTCAATGCAAAAATTGGTTTTACTTTACGCTAGAGATGATAGAACATGGACTAAAATGTTTAGTAAAACCTTGCATTGCTCGATACATTTTGAGTAACAGAGGGGGGGGGGGCAGGGNATCATTTTTTGAGAAGATGTCTTATCTATTAAAGTAAATTTATATTTCATTAAATATACGTGTCATTTTCGTGCTAGACATTCAACATGAAATTTCCCAAAGTATTGCAACCGACCTGTCTTAATGACCTTATTTCTGAAAATCATGAGGGGTCATCTTAATAATGTTCTACTGCAGTTATATTCTCTTTCAGCTTCGAAAGTTTGTCACAGAAAGGAAAGAACCCTGTTAACATTTCTCAAGGAATAACAGCTCTATATATATATATATATATATATATATATATGGGAACATTTTATAAGAGGGTAATATTGTATTGAAAAACATTTTTTGGACCAAGAAATGGCAGCTTATTAAGCAAGAAAATGTTGTAAAAAGGGATGTTGTAACTGTATTTCATTGTAGTTCAAGTTCAAGTTCCTTTGGTGTCAAAAGGAACTAGTTTTAGTTCAAGTTCCATTTTCAAAACAGGAATTCCAGTTCAAGTTCCTAGAAAGGAAATGGGTAAAAGTTGCTTAGACTTTCCACTCATATTTCCATTGGTATTTTTCTGAAATTTAATGTCATGTAGGATTTCAAACAGGCCACTTTTGGTCCTTATAACAAATAATCTCATCTTTATCCACGTACCACACTGCCCCATGTAACAAATTTGCAGATACTTATTTGGTAATTCATAGGAAATTACATTAGAACCTCTATATTGACCTCATTTAAAGTGACAAGTCTTTCCACCATGACTGGTTTTTGAGGAACCATGAAAAATTTTGGTTAAAAAAGTTATAAATTTGAGGGAAATCTGCCAAAAAATAAAATTTTTGCACTTTTTTTGGTTGCAGCACATAGCATTTCTCTTGGTTGGCACACTATGGGCCAGGCCAGCTCGTATCTAAAAATAGATACTACCCCCTAGGCCACCAGTGCTATTAAAGTCTATGCACCCTCCATTCCCAGGGGAGTATTTCTGAACTTGATGTTTACTACTGGCAGTAGTTGTCCTGCCATTGTGCTCTGATTACTGTTTGTTGACAACTTATTACATTTAGTTTTTTTGGACATGCCATCAGCAGTGTGACACAAATACAACCTTGAACTGTGAAACCACAGTAAGTTGTAATGTTGCAAGTAATTGTGATTGATATGTGCAGGAAATGTTTATTTTTTCGTACTTTTGTTAAATAAAGTAATTGATTCAGTGTTTGGATTTTTGAGGTAGTAGCAGTTTGTATTTATTTTATGTATTTTCGATTTTCAAAATTTATGAATTAATTTTATTTTGTTGACAGTAGCAATATTCATTGTAAGGTGATATAACACATTTTTCTTTTACTAGTAAGCTAAGGACATGCAGTTGGCTGTTGTATATGGTGCATAATAGGTAGGAATGCAAGGATTGCGCTGTGACGACAAGATGAGATACACACCTGTGTTGCGACAGTTCCAGAGTCACAGCAGTGCGTGTTTGTACTATTTTTAGATATGATTACTGCAACATGCACCATGTTTGGCGGGAACTTTCAACATACAACAATTGTCAGTTCCTTCAAAATTTGCAGAAAGGAAACTAGTCTCACAGGATCTTGTCAAAGCATGTGTCAGTGCGAACATACCACTAGCAAAACTTGACAACAGTTAGTTTTAGTGCATTTTTAAAGAAGCATTGTAATGACGCAGTAGTATTAATTTTCGGGATACGTGGTTCATTTTCTTTCGCTTTGCCAGGCGTCGTAAAATTGTTATAGGGTTCAAAATTAAAGCAGTGGTAGTTCATTTATCCTAGTAGTTTTTTATCGGTCGTCCGTTTGCCGTTTCAAAAGTCGTAGTTTTTTGTTACGCGTCAGCATTAGAGATGGAAGCTTTTCCAAACTGCGTCATCAGGTTTTGTTTGAGAAGTTGGATTATCTTTTACCTACGATGCAGTTCAGATGGCTACGTAGAAGCTTTCCGAAGTACAGGTAGACAGTTTTTGGTCTAGAGGGTTTGATTATTTTTACCAACGATGCAGTTTGAATGGCGCTGCTGGCAGATGTCGCTGCTGCTGGCAGATGTCGGCTGCCGTGCCCTTATCTGTGGAGAGGGGAGGCGATAAGCCCGCAGCACAAATACTCGTGTGCCTATCGCCGTCCAGCAGTAGACTCTCAGTTCTCGTGCAACTGACAAACAGCGACTCGCCTAGGCAGCGTCGGGCGTGGCGCATAACCCCCACACCGGCAACTTTATTCTGCTCATTTATTTCTCAGCCGGTGTGGGAGGTTACTGCCTCTGTATTTTCTTGCGAGGCAAGTTTTCGAGACGTGACTGTCGCGCTGCTCTCTGTTAGTTTGCCTGTAAACCGGTTCGTACTCTGCGTACCTGATGATTGTATGTGAGCGGTTTCTTGGATTGGTGAATAAAAGTACAGAGTAATAAACAAACATTGAACGTTATTTATATTTATTGGTGCCTTTAAAGTTTCGTGCTACTACCAACTGAGCTAACCGAGTCGTAATTCCCATCTGTCATACTCAGACGTGGAACATTACATATATGGCGGCCTAAACAGCGTGTTGCCACATTTCAAAATATGGCGCCTTAACACGCCGCTGCAATATTATAAATACGGCAATAACATCGCTGGCAACATTACAGCATGTTACTAATGGTGGATCTATTCCAAGTCATTCTCAGATACGAAAAAATACCTTCCAGTGTTTAGAAAAACTTAAGTCCGAACTAAAAGATAAGAAATAGTCATTTTGACAGGCGAAACACAGACATTGAAATGTAAACATCAGTGATCCCGTGTTGACACAGTATTGCTTGAAAAAACCAACTGTACTATGGCCCAAAGCATTATTAAAGCAGTACAATATTGATGATCTTCAGTCTGATACAAATTATTCCCATCACTTGAATGAAATTCCTGCTGAAAGTTCAGTTCTAGTAAAATAACTTTTCAGGAGAGTTTATTAACTCTCTGGAAAAACTCACTAAGAATCAGTCTGCAGGTCAGCCAAGCTGGAATTTTTTGAAATGTGTGAAAATACTTTTTCCTATTAATGTCTTTTCCTATGAAAGTCTTGCCACTTTTAGGGTCATGTGATGAAGTATAGTTGGTTTCAACTATATTGGCATCTTAAACTCTGATTGCTTGGATGGTGATTCTGTCCAGATTTGGGACAGCATAAAGGGCAGTCCAGTTCTGGCGAACATAGCCAGGACTTAATTTATGCATGTCTACCAACAGTGTTGACTGTGAAAGAAGTTCTTGAGAATATTAAAGGATTCTTTCACATAATAGGCATAGGTTTATGCCAGAAAATATCAAGGTCCTTAACATGCTGCCTTAGTAAAGAGATAGTGAATGTGTGTTGCAGTGCCGCAGGGGACACAAAGGCCACAGGAGGCCAACTTTGTGTTCCATCTGACACCCCAGCAGTCCTCTGACATAGCCCTCAACCGTGACATGAGGCCTGGCAGCAAGCTCGACTACCTCATTCAGGTAATGTTACCAAGACACATATACTTCCTTCCTCTGTTTTCACAGCTTGTCAGTTACACAATTATTTCCATTTTTCAAGAACACTTAGTAGCTCAATGAGGTAATAACAGCCTGGAGGTATGTGACTTGCACTGTAGCATTCATGTTTGAAATTATATTCACCGGCTTTAGACCCTCATCAGTCTTGCAGAAAGAGAATTTAAATAAATATATTGGTCATACTTGACTATGCACCAATATAATGGTACACAATTATGGCACACTTGATCTAAGTTCTACACTCTAACAGCAGGAGGGAAGAGCTGAAAACAGTCCCTGCTAGGCCCTAACACATCAATATTTTCGAAAATCCATACAATGACTTTGAAAGGGCTTAAAAAACTCAACCCTGGTACCAAATCCCACTTCAATTGGCCGAAAGGTGCATAATCCATGCCAAAAAGGTGAAAAACACACCCTTCCGGTCATTGCATCTCCACCATTGGAGAGGGGGGATCAACAGAGGAAGGACCAAAGGTGTGTACAAATTTGGTCTGACCCCCGCCCGTCCCCCTTCCTCCCTTTAAGGTACGAAACTCCAGAGATTTTGAATAATATTAATTATTTTGTGTAATAGTTGAGCATTTGTGACCTTTATCCCAATGTCCTCTGGACTTAAATGTATTCCATTTGAATAATGAATAAATTTCAATAAAATTTCAAGACTCCCGAACAAATTCTATAGTTCAATTAAAGCGAAACTGCAAGAAAGGAAAGACATAGTGTGACATGCCTCACTCATCCACAGGACGTTTGGATTAATGGCACCATCCCAGGTGCCGGCATCAGCTTCTTTCTTGATGTTGCAAAATATTTAGTGAATGTTTGAGAGCCTCTTCAGAATTGTTCACATTCAAACAGGCCTCTATTACCTCTTGGATTACTATAAATATTTATGAGATGGCACAGCATTTCAGCACCCCAAAACTATTTGCTCAGAGCCCTGAGTTTCGGTGACCATTTGCTGCGGTGATACATCCAAGAGTTATCTCTAAAAGCAGGGCCAACAAGGAAGTTCGAAACCCTGGAAGTATAATCATTAAATTAGATAGTACACATCAGTAAAAAATTTTGTTAATGCACCTTTAACCATGGTTTAAATTCCTCCTTGCTCTTAACTGGTTTAAGTTGAGTGAGTTTTTTATTTAATTCTTCTGTGCAAACAGCATTAAATTATGTCTGAACAATGTACTAAATGTTGATTATCACTGAAATTGAGCAAAAATACAAAAATTCACCATATTTATACAAAATTCTTTTTATATTACAACATATTAGAAAATATTTACATACAGTACTTTAAAAAAAAAAANACCATATTTATACAAAATTCTTTTTATATTACAACATATTAGAAAATATTTACATACAGTACTTTAAAAAAAAAAATACATTGCTATAGCAGAGGTGTTATATAGGATGGAACTAGACACCATATTCCCCACGAAGATTAANAAAAAAAAAAATACATTGCTATAGCAGAGGTGTTATATAGGATGGAACTAGACACCATATTCCCCACGAAGATTAACGACCACGTTCCCTAGTTATTCTGCCTAAATCTTCTCACTGACATTTACCCTCAATGAGCAGTATGGTCACTGAGTCTGGTGAATCTGTTGGCAATGATGACTGAAATGGAGGTGCCGAAGCAGAAATGACTGAGATTAAGATCTGGTCTCATTTCCCATGTGCATCTTTATTAAATATTATTAATAATTTATAATATTAAATAATACAAGACACACTCTACCCTGTAACCAAAATGTTTGCCTGAAGGGCCAGTACCTAAGTTTACCAAATTCCTAGCAATTGCGGTGCATACAGAATTGCGAGGGGAGGAGGGTGGTTGTAACCCTTAGAACAAAGCCTATAACCATTTCGAGTGAAGCCACCACATGGGAACTGATGCGGTTGTACATCACGTTGAGAAAATAGTCTAGCAGAATTGTAGATATGTGACTGGTTAGTGTCAGACCGTATTGAGATGACATGCTGCAGACTATTGGAGCGTGTATGGCTAGTAGAAATGCAGAGGTTTGCCCTGGAAACAGACAATCGACAATGCAGAGTCTTGATCGCCCTTTTATATGGTTTGACCAGTGGTAAGCAAGGGGAGCAAGGCAAAGAGAGTGAGAGTGCCATTCCCCTCTGTACAGACTGACTGCAAGCTTGTGATGAGGTGCAGAAGAAAACATCTTTAGTAGAGTGCATGTGCAAACTGTGCAGGCACCCACTGTTCTTGGCAACTGTCACATTTCCAGTGCAGACCCAATGGCATGTGACAACATGGCTGTGGCATAGGCTCAAAAGATCACGACATTGCCCATGGCATGTCAACTTTCATATAATAAAAAATACATTACTTTAATATTTTTAACCGTAAGAAATGTTTGTTGTATATTGTGCATTAAAAAGAGGTGATTTTTTAAAAGTATGCTTCAAAAAGTTTCAAGATGCTATGAATGGATTAAATGTGTAGTGTGCATGTCCATTTGCAGTAATGTGAAGTATGGTAATAATTGTAGAACATATATCACTGCATTATCTCTAATGTGACATATGTATAGTACACGTCAGGTGGTGTACGCTATGTAAAAATGTAAAAGGTACACCAGTGTGTGTGTTAGAGCTGTCGAATGCTACATGGTAGTGTATAGTGCAGTAACCCTGGAGGAACATAGGCTGTGCTGACTACAATGTGTGTTGTGNTCGAATGCTACATGGTAGTGTATAGTGCAGTAACCCTGGAGGAACATAGGCTGTGCTGACTACAATGTGTGTTGTTTTGGGTTGCTGTTAAAGGTACAAGTGAGGTTCTGCCTTCTGGAGACGACAACAGAGCAGGATGATTGCTTTCCCTCTGGCATAGCCCTCAAGGTCAACGGCAAGACCTGCACCCTGCCTGTGAGTCTCGCTCAGTGCTGTAAACACCTCACATCCTATTAGCGGNCAACAGAGCAGGATGATTGCTTTCCCTCTGGCATAGCCCTCAAGGTCAACGGCAAGACCTGCACCCTGCCTGTGAGTCTCGCTCAGTGCTGTAAACACCTCACATCCTATTAGCGGACACAGTCTCATTTTAGCACAACAAAGCTTGGAAAATAATCCTTACTAGCACTCTTTCACATCAATTGCTTGATAAGTTAGAAATTTAAATTTTACTGTTTCCTAAGTCATTTTTACATTATCCATCAATAATTATGTGGTAAGAGTATTTTCTGCATCTTCCTGTGGCTTGCCTGTCCATGTACCATCTGTAGATGGTCCATGGCACACATTAGGTGCGGACTAATGATGCCCCTTTCTGGTGCTTAATGTAGCCACCTGTTGGGGGGG
>NQII01001251.1:38880-48964 GCA_002778355.1 Clitarchus hookeri
GGGGGGGGGGGGTGGCTTGCAACTGTAGTTCTTAGTTGGTAGGAGTCATCTCAGTGACCTCTGGCCCACTTCAGGTGTTTCTGGGGCTAGAAGTTTTGGTACACAGTTTAAACAGTCCCTGTAGGGGCCGAGGTATTTCACATTCAAATAATTTCATGTGTTGGTGAATATTTATCATATCAAACGAGGTTTGGAAATATTTTTCAATAAACTATGTGGACAAAACATATAATTGTTTATATATACAAATATATATGTATGTTTTCAATATTATCTCATATGCCTCTTTTAAACTTTTTGGAAATTCATATGAATATGCTCCCACCGTTCGTGTTATATTATTTGTTAGTAATAGGCCTACTACTAAAGTAATTGTCTGTTACCAAAAGAATCGCGATTTTTGGAATCGAGAATTGAGAGTGGTATCGACATCGAGAATCAAAAAAAAAAGTGGAATCGTTACATCCCTAGTTTACATTCATTGTTTTCTTCATGGACAGAGCAGCTATGGCGCAAGGATACCATGGCTGTGCTACGTTTTTAGAACTGTCAATATTTAGTGAACTTAAATGAAATTGAGTATAACGTCACGTGTTTAGTAGGGATGGGTCGGTTCGGTTCTTCGGTTCCAATTTATACCGGTTCTTGAGGTTTGACTCGGAACCGGTTTTGGGTTAACAACAATTACTCGGTTCTTGGTTCTACACAGCAATGGAAAAACTCTGTTGTTACAAAAATAACTATGGTATTTACTCATGTATAGCTTTCCCAACATAAAGGTAAAAAATTTCTGGGGTGCATGCTGTACAAGGAAAAACAATTAATAAGGAGTGGTAGTCGTAAACTGTTCGGTGATGTTTAGAGGGAAGTGTATGGGAATAGTCTGTTATCTCATCTCTCGCTCTTACATCACAACTCCTCTGCCTTCTCTCTCTCTCTCTTTCTCTTTCTCTCAGCCCTTGGCAGGATGGCCGTGTGGCCGAGAGTAAGAGAGGAAGAAGAGACTTTTTTTTTTCGAGGTGTCACATTCCAGCACAGCAAAAAAAACCAAGGAGTCACTGTGTAAAAGATGCAAAAAAAAAAAGGGCTGCCCAGACACCATAAAAGAAGCAAAAAAAAATAAGAAATCCGGCTGCCCATGACAGCTGTTGACCTTCTTTTAACGAACTTTTGTAGGTTTTTATCATACAGCGCACCACAATGTTTTGGTTTAAGGGCCATGAGTTATTTAATTAAAGTATTTTCCAAACATATCACAATCACCACATATTAATGTAAAGAAAGAATAATTTTTTACAAATTTACTAACCTTAAATAAATTTAATACAAGTATATCTGTATACATTAAAACTTGTCTTCACACTTTGTTATTGTTCAATTCTTCCATATAACGGTTAAATAAAACATTTAATGAATTTTACCTGCATTGGTTTAATAAAGTTGCAAGCAAAAGGCAAGTATTCAAAATACATAGAACGGAATACTGGAACCGATATTTAAATTGTAGAATCGGCACCGGAACCAGAATCGACATTTTTGGTTATTCTACCCATCCCTAGTGTTTAGTTTAGTTAATTACAAATGATCTAATAATTTTGTAGTTGCTGAGTTGGAGTCATAGTCAGAGTTGGCAAAACTAAACCAATTTCTTATATATTTATATTAAGATTAGACGGTTGAAGCTACGGTAAATACAGTTTTGTGAACAGCACATGCTGGACGGAATAAAAGTGTACGCATTATGATTTATGAATAAAGCTTTAAGTGCAATAGGTTTAGTTCGGTATTCAGAATCTAACTACATATTTCAATTTTTTACGTGCCATTTGTGTTTACAACTGGCATTTCATATTTATTTTATGTGTTTTACATGTGTACAATTTGTGAAAACGACGAACACATAACAACAAACAGAATAATAAATTTATCTTACTTCTGGTAGCAGAAGAATTGCCATTGTTGTTTTTCATCCGGTGATAAACAATTCTCACATACCCCCTATCCGACTTAATCCAAAAAAAAATTTAATGCTTGTTTTTCTAGTTAAAAATTTGTACGTTTTCTTGGTACGAAAATATACATGTCTGACATGTTTTTTTAGTGTTTTATATACATTTATAATTTTTTAACACTGACAGGCTTACCATAGAATATAAGTTTATATAAATTTAAAATTTTTTTCCATCTGTAATATTACCTTGTGTGATTTTTCTTTGATTTTAAACTTTATCAGAAATTTGGTTGAGAACAATATACAAGTAGTTTACAAAAATTTGAATGCATTATTGAAATATTTTTACTCAGAGTATCGAGTATTGTGGGTATCGAGCTGAAAACTGTATTGAGTATCAAGTTTCAAAAACATTGTATCGCCCAACCTCTAAAATTAAGTTCTTTTATTTTAATTAAGACCTTCACGAATTCTGTTGCGTCCCTCTGGGTTCTTGTAACAGTACCTATAATATTTCAGTAAGATTTTAATTTTTATAAAATTCAATGTTTGGAGGGACATAATGCCAGTTTTTTTTCATCAATTTATTTTTAGAACAACAAACACACATAACCCAGCCTGTACAGACTGGGGCCTGAGGGGCCGACATAGGATGCCAACCAAGAAGTGATCCATAGTCACNGGGGGGGGGGTGGAGAGTAACCCCAAATGTGTGGTAACTTGGGCTCGTTACTGGGAATGGCGAGGCTAGCAATGGTAGCAGTGAAGCGCAGCAGGCTTCGTGAGCTGCGAGGCAGCTAGTGATCTAGTCCGTAGACGTAGAAACTGGCTAGTAACAAGCAAGGCTTGTAGCGTGAATACACTGTTGGGCAGCGATTTTTCTAGCAACTGGTTGTCTGAGTGCGTCTGGGCAGAGTGACGTTCTGCAAGAGAGCTGCGCGAGTCAGCCTTGAACTGAGGACTGCAAGCTCTAATTATACGCAGTGCACAGGGTCAGCGTGGGGTTGCGGAGGTAGCGGTAGAGAGAGAGAGGGCAGCGGTGTGCCTGGGAGATGGCCAAAGGCTGAAAAACTGGCGGCGTGATGCAAAGCGGGTTGCGACGCAGCAGGAGGCATCTGTTGGCCCGAGCCAACCCGTAACTCCTCTTTTTAGGAGGGGGCCGCTGCTGTGGTGAGACTAGATTGGGTGAATGACAACGCCCGTGGCACGTCAGTTTGAAAAGAAAGATCAATGAGATTCATAATAGAAATGTAGATTATGTATGTATTGAGAAAAAGAAATATTGATAAATAAAGTCAGAGTGAACGAGTAGGGGGGGAGAGACAGACTAGCCATAGTTCTCTTAGCTCTGTAGATTGACTGAGTAATTAGTTGTTAAAAATTTCAATTGCAGGTGGTACAGTGGTGCAGCCCTGGAGAGTTAGGACCAACCAGGCACAGAGATGCTTGCATCATGCATATCTCATAGTGACAGCTGTCAACCTGCTTAAAGAACTTGTATCTCTGTGTGGTGTAGACGATAATAGAAGTATGGTCCGTACGCAGCTGTTGGCAGAGTGGTGTTCTTGCAGGCGGCCATCCCTCCTAACAGGCCAGGGGTGGAACCCAAGCGACCGCCACGTCCTGTCAACGTCACCAACTGGGTCAAGATCAGTCCCATAGTAACAAACCACATCACAGTGCAGTGGAACCCTGAGTTTGGTCGCATGTTCACCATCTCTGCCAACCTTGTCAAGAAGCTAACTGCGGACGATCTACTGCAGCGCCTTCGACTCCGTGGCTTCCGCCCCATTGAGTACACCAAGGGCATCAGTGAGTTGTGGAAGTGTCTTAACAGCTTGTTGTTTGTTTCCATACTGTGCCGTTTCTTTGTAAACTCTCAGCTGCATACAGAATTGTTTCAAAATATCAGANCATTGAGTACACCAAGGGCATCAGTGAGTTGTGGAAGTGTCTTAACAGCTTGTTGTTTGTTTCCATACTGTGCCGTATTCTTTGTAAACTCTCAGCTGCATACAGAATTGTTTCAAAATATCATAAATAAATAATATTTACTTGTGATACCTGGAAAATATGGCTTGGATCATTAAAACAGTGCATCGAAAACATTGCTTTTGTTTTATAAATTTGGTTTCAAGAATATTAATGTAGGTGTATTCTAGTAAATTATGTTCGCCAATAAATGGTTTAACGAATAATATTGTCTCAAAATTGAGGAATATTTTCCTTGAGAAGAAATGTTTGAAGTTCTCGATAATCATTCATAGCCATTCATACTAATTAATTAATTTTTATATCTAACAAAATAATTTTTATGCACAAAATATACTTATTCATTATAATTAACCTCAGGTGATTCAGATATAAAGTCAATGTTAAAATAATGCTAGTAAAAATCAGAGTACACATTACTATTTTTTTATGGGTTACTGTTCATAATTTATTAGTGACTGCAAGTTTCTATTTTCATTTGTTCAAGAATAAGTAAGTGGCTGATTTATGTGATATACTACATATTGTTTTGTATTATAGGCTGTTCACGGTAAAGTGAGCGCTTTTGAAGCCCTAGTTACTTTTTCCTTTCAACCCATTTTGATCCTCTAACCACATTTTAAAAATAAATATTGCTATGTAAGTAATAAATGCAGTGTGTATATTCCACCTCACTCAGGAGTTAACGTCTAATGCTGAAATAAAATATATTTATTTGCTATTATTCCAAGTGAGAGGGCATTCAAAAGTGCTCACTTTACCATGAATATCCTATACCAATTGCATCACCTGGTGAATACGAGGGTATTATTGCATGCAGAGTTGTGTTGGTGGAAGATCAGTGAGTGCAGTACATATGTGTGTTTTACAGTCAAGGAGAAACTGAACGAGGATCAGGAGGGAGAGATAGCCACAACGTCCCTACGGGTGTCCCTGATGTGTCCCCTAATGAAGACGCGCATGATCTTCCCCTGCCGAGCAACCACTTGTAACCACTTGCAATGCTTCGATGCAAAGGCTTACCTCAACATGAATGAGCGCAAGCCCACTTGGATGTGCCCCGTCTGTAGCATGGCCTGCCTCTTTGACAATCTCATGCTTGATGGGTAACTATCTGTCTTTTTTACTGTTGCATGCTGTTGTTGGTTTTAAGCATGACAGATTGGTGATGTAAATAGTAATTTACGAATTATTCACATTCAAACTTTGAATATCTTGTGCGGAAATTGTGAATAATTTACATTCCCATTTGAGTGGTTGTAGAGCTGTGCTGGCTTTTTGAAAGTTTTCCTGTGGAAGGAAGCATGCTGGGAAAGGAAAAAAAACAATGGAAAAGATGCTCAACTTACATTGTTTTTCAAACAAAGTTTGTAGTTTTTATCGGAAGCTCTACTCTGCTGAGATAATCTACCAGCTTGACATTGACAAGAATCGGTCGGTGACAAGAGGAGGGAGTGAATGTTTTTACAGCCATGCGCTTTCCTTTGCCTCTTTCTTTCTCTTTCTCCCTCTCTCTCTTCTGTTAGACGATCAAGATGTCATGCCTGACAAACCCCAGTGGAAGGCTGTTTAATAGGAGAGTGACCGACCATAACATAACACAAATACAGTGTACATTTTCTGGCTCGAAAAATTCATGTTTCTTTGCTTTTCTAATTTTGACATGTGCAGCTATGTCATAACAGTTAACGCATTTATCACGTGTGGGAGTTGGGCTGTATGTACCACAGCTGATACGTCTTTTTGGAAGAACTGCACACTTTCCTTGTAAGCTGTGAAAGTGGCTCAACTCTCTTGCTCTGACACCCTATTGCCACCACCATCTAGTTTACTATCTAGCTTGATATTGACAAGGGTCCTTGGAGGAGGAAAGGGAAGAGGCCAAATGTTGATAGCCACACATTGAAATCACTGTGCGGAGGTGGTGCCAAATGGGACTGTATATGGAGTATGGTAGTTTTTATAAAGTTTGTAGGTATCTAAATGTATAATGATTCCTTTCTTGCAGATTTTGATATTTCAGTTTTTCAGCAGTAAAAGATTAGGATATTTTTTATTCCATTGCTCAGTGTCTAGTAGGCATACATTTTTTTGGCAGTACAAATGAGTTTAATACACGTGAAAACTGTAGCCTACTATAAATTAATATATATATTTTTTAATCCTTCGACTTTGATTTTTCTTTGAAATTCCTTTGCATGATGCAAGGGTTCACTTCGACTTTGCTTCACATTTAAAAAACGACCTTTGCACATGTGTACTGTTTAGTTCGTAACTTATAAATTTCATACTATGTATTGTTTTTCCAGCACCTCAATAATTTTTTTCATTTATAGGTCGCACCCCTAGTTTTCAATAACATTTTAAAAATAAAATGTGCGACTTATATGCCATAAAATACTGTGATTGTCAGTGCGCATTATGCTGCAACATACTTTTCCTATATCTCCAAAAAAATAATAGTTTCTGGAGGCAGAGTATACAGAAAGGAAACTTATTCATCAACATTGTCATTTTTGAATCTGAAAACTACAGCCAAATTAATTATACTCACACTTAACTTACACAATAATACTTCACTACATATGTATACCTTATCCTTTTCTGCTAAATTTCCATCTAATTTCATCCTAATGAATATCTTAATTGTTTAGTGGTACTAAAATCTCTTTCAAATCTGTTACTGTTAATCTCTCCAGATCAATGGTCTAAAAAGGTGAACGAGTTGCTTTATCTTTCGCCGAGACTGGAACTGGGAAACAGATCATTATAACAATTGTAAGAATATAAGGTCGACATAGAACTGGTGATAAAATATTTTAACAATTCAGGCAAAACCACCATCAATAAGTTACAGTACTTTTTATGACACTAATTCCCCAGTATGTTATATACTTTTACACCTAATAAATTCAGTTATAAAAGCTGAATATTGAATGTTTTAACGGCTACATTACATTTTCTTTATAAACTGATAATTACTTGATATATTTGATACATAACAGGAAATGTGAACCCGCCCAGCGCAAACAGTAAGCACGTCCGCGAGAGTTGAATGCTACGAAATGACTCGAGGACTAGGTGTGAAGCTAGTTCGTAGAGAACGTGGACACACTGGGAGCGATAACTTGTCCGAGCTGGGCTAGTGCAGACATGGTGGTAACCGTCAATTGCGTGAACAACGTTTTTGGACACACATGCTGTCTGGGTGAAATTCATGTGTTATTAGGATTGAACGCAGCCCGTTTAACATTACTCCAACCCAATTTCAAAACCTAACCACAAAAACAAAAAAAGAAAATATTTTACTGTAGATAAAATAAAAATTCTCTGTATGTAGTACAGTTGTTTCTACAAAGTTTCTAATCATAGAGTAGTTGAGGTTTTTTAGGGGGAAGTGGCAGAAACCTCTTTGTTTTTATTTTTTTGGTAATCAGAAAATTGCTGCCAACAGAAATGTGCATTTTTTCACAAAGTTTGTTCAGTGTAGCTGTTATATACCACACTATCACTGTTCATTCTGCATATGGCACAGCTGCACAACAGTGTTTTATGCATGTGTGTTTTTTTTTGCGCCCACTTAATGTTTACACAGCAGTTACTATTTTTGGCATTCTCAACAGATTATGCTTTGTAAGTAGACTACTAAAATAAGTATCCTCGCTCTTTATCGCTAACCTAACTTCAAAAATCACAGAAGAGTAAGGGAGTGTTGTCAAATAATGCACAAATGTTGAGTGCATAATTATTTCATTGACCTAAAAAAAAGTATTGTTCTATGTTATATGGATGCAGTTACTTTTGTGATATTACCAACATTTTCGGTTACAATTACCTTTATAAAAATAATAAAATATAGGATATCCGGGTTTTTGTATGTAAACCAACGCTTACCGATTCGCTTCGATATATAGAATTGTTCAACAGCGATAATCATTCTGTCTCGCTACTTATCAATTTATAAATAGTTCTCGTTTGAGAGTTAAACTTTGTTTATGTTCGTGGAGTTGACTACATGATTCCTGCATATAATTTTAACTTTTATCAGCGTATATGTGAAATAAATGTAAGGTAATGCTGTATTATACATTAAAAGTGGCAACACTAAGTGTTTATAAAAGTTTTCATGTTAAAAGAAGCTCAGCATTGTGGTTTTGGAAACATTATGGGAATATGGGATTTATTACAGAATTTCGTGAATAAAGATCATTTCTCTATTTCTCACATTATTTTGCAGTTTGCGAAAATTTCTAGGCCGTACGTATTGCTATTGTAATTTTGTTGTATTGCGAGTGTAATGTATAAATTTATGTTGAATAAGTTAGTGTCCTTGCTGTCATATGAGGGTACAAATTGGCATGTAAATAATACATGTTGGTTCCCAACAGTTTTATGTTCCCACTTGGTTCATGAATGAAGTCATTGTCATTTTACAAATCGCAGGATACAGAATGAGAACAGTAACAGTAGATTTTTAGCAGGGTATTTTAAAGTGCTTACTTACATTTAACAAATTATGCAAAAATAATTTATTAATTTTTTTTAGTTGCATTATTGGAAGGTTGAGATTTTTGAGAGATTGCGAGTATGTGGCCCCAGTTGTATGTTTTCATTCTTCTGGGAATACAAATGCTAAAATGTTACTGGCAATTCAAATGGAAAGTTAAATAGGGTACCTGCAGTTGGCGCTGTGATTAGTCTCCAGCCTCCCACTGCCTGGTCTCTAACTTGATCTTTGGCCAATAGATGGGAATTTTTCTCTTGGTGTTCCTCTTTCTTTGCCTGTCATCATTCTGCTACTACTTCATCTCTCCTCCTTTCATCCATTGTTTAGACTGGCCAGAAAATTTGCACTCCTTACAGCATGCTCCAATCTGTGGATTTGGGCCTGCAGGAAGGAGGGAACAACTTTCAGTGTTTTCATTTTCGAACAAAGTTTTATGTGTATGTGTGCGTGTGCATATGTCCACATGCATGGGTGTGTGCGTGCATGAGAGAGAGTAATAAGGGCATATGTTGTAACTGTGCAGGTACTTCCAGGATGTGCTGCAGTCACCGGGGCTGCCAGAGGATGCAGTAGAAATCCAATTGCTGCAGGATGGCTCATGGACAGCCATGTCTGTCAAGGAGGAGCCGCCCAGCTCTGTGAGTGTTCCGTACTTCCACTTTTCCTGTTATGCATGCCAGTCTTTATTACTGTGTTAAATATTGCAAACATTTACAGATATTGCTTGCAATATCCTTGTACTTATTTATTGGAAATACAAGTATTTTCAATTTTAATAATTATTTATTGTTCACAGGGGTTGCCTTGTGTAGTGGTCAGACTACTCTCCCACCTATGTGAAACGTGTTCAATTCCCGGTTGGTCGCTCCTGGATTTTATCATGTGGGAATAGTGCTGGACGATGTTGCTGATTGGCTGGTTTTTTTCTCCGGGATTTCCCATTTCACCTGCCCTTGCATTCTGGCGCTGCTTTATACTCATCTCATTTCACCCTCATCGACTCGATACCTCGATGTTAATAGCTTCCCAAATCTCTCTTTCCTTTCAGTTTCTGTTTCCGTATTTCATTATACGTATTGTCTTGGTATCACAGTGGAACATCTAGAAACCATTTCTGAGGGGCCAAATAAAAAATAATGTTGCATGCCGATAAACAGCCCATGTGGGGTTGCCACATGAATGTGTTTCTTATATAACCGTTGAAGTCAGATTACAGCAGAAAACGATTTTGGCACAGATAACAGTATATAGAGCAATACATTGAACGCTTTGTGTAGTGAAAAAGCATGTACCAATAAACTGTATCCACAGTTAATTTTCATCGTTCCCTGCAAAATTTCAATTGTAATAATGATAAAGCTACACGCTTTTATTGTTTATGGCATCTGTAGAAATATATTTTGGTCCCATCACGTAAGATTTCCCACAGCGATCGTTTTTAAGCTGGTTGTTATGCAAATGTCTAGTAACTGGATGTGAAATACGTCACGTGTGCCGCCATGTATTACTTCTCGGTGGTGCTATGCAATTCTGGCTTGCTCCCTCCCCTTACACACCCTCTGAAGGGAAAGCAGTTACCTAGCAAAGAGCTTGGCAGCCTTGTGTTCTCTCTCTCTCCTCTCTCTCTCTCTCTC
>NQII01001251.1:49158-78407 GCA_002778355.1 Clitarchus hookeri
CTCTCTCTTCTCTCTCTCTTCTCTCTCTTCTCTCTCTTCTCTCTCTCTTCTCTCTCTTCTCTCTCTTCTCTCTCTCTCAGTTCGAGCCCCATACCTTCCGAGAGCCAGTACAACGACCAGACGCTGACCGGAGGAGCCACTAACCCACCCTGACCGGGGTCGAACCACAACCTGCTCTAGAGGTCCTTCCGGACCTTGCCCTCGATGCCCACGGGCGTTGTCCTTAAGGTATCCGCCAGATACGCAGCAGAATGACCCCCATTGGATCCAAACTGTCATATGGCGAGCCCCTTGGACAGGGAGCCCCACCAGCGACCTCCGCCGCCTACCCCCATGTTCTGGAAAAAAAAATAATAGGACATATGGAAATCAGTTTGGAAGAATAATTTTCGTTCAACAAATGTGTTAAACGCTACTACAAATTTTTGTACAATTTTTGCCAACATGATGCATAATTCTAAGCTTTTAGGTTGTTAAATAAAACGGGAATTTTGAATATTTCAGGTTTTTTATGTTATTAAAAACGAATTTTAAATGCCAAAGTTTGTTATAAAGTTGTCTTAGATCGTAAGGGCGTGACCCGGGAAAAGTTTTGTAATTGAAAAAAGTTATTTCATAATCTGTGATTTTTGTTGTGCAAAAATGGGAAATTGAATATTGCAGGTTTTAAAAGTATTAAAAATGGATTTTAAATGTCAGAGTTTGTTATAAAAATGTCGTAAATCGTAAAGGCGTGACCCGAGAAAAATTTTGAAATTAAAAAATTAGTTTTCCATAAACGATGATTGTAAGTAACTGGTATTTAAAGAATGATTTCACTAGTGATTTTAAGTTGCTGTTTTAATTAGAAATAGTGTTGAAAGTTTACTATAGTTGGTTCACGACTGGAAGAAACTTTTGAAAATCAACCTTTGAAAAAACACCCTAGCCGTTAGCTACATGCATATAACATTACAAACAGCGGCGAGCGCGGATACAGTTATGCCGTTAGGTTGCCAGCACAAAGAGAGGAAATAGTTCTAAAGTTTTAACGTAATTGTTAATTTATCGCTTACAAATGGGTTTCGAAAAGACTTGTATCTTATTATGCCAATTATTAATGACGTGATGCTAACGTACTTTGATTTCAATGTTTCTTGCATACTCACAAGATCACGCTCAAGGTGAAAGTAGAGCGGCCATTTGTTTACAAACCTTCGTTCCGTGTGTTGTTGGCGTGATGTGGTCGACACACGTGCCAGAGAATTGGTGCGATTATCTTGTTTAACCAATAATAATTCATTTACTGGTTAAATATCCTATCTTTATTATTTCTCGTGCCGATTTCTTTCGTTTCTGATACCTGTATAAGAGATTACTCGTAGTGCGTTCTCACGTGTTTAATATTTTTTAAATTTATTTCAGGTTTGCTTAAAATTTTATTTATTGTATTTTACGTTATATGTTGCGGTAGTTTTTGTGTGCAGTCATGAGTTCTAGCAAGGTGAATAAAAGAGAAGTCACCAACGCCAACAGGACATCATTAACCTCACCGAATCGTTGTATTCACCAATTAGGCGAGGGGAAATGAAACCCTGCAACGTCGCGGAAAGAGCGGCAGAAATGTTGAAACGCTTCAGATCCACAGTTCTAAGGTATGTTAAAATATATGTAGTATTAACCATTGCGTTTGCAAGTTGTGTGTGCTAAGGTCAATTATGTTGGCCTACGAAATGTGTTTACAAGAACATAAAGAAAATTTGTTAATAACTTGATAACATCGTCGAACGTTGTCTACGTGTCTTTTTAACGTTTTATTTGGGTAATTATTAAGTTTAGGGGGCTTTTCTGTAAAAAAAATAACAATAATTTCACGGAAAATGGTATATTTCCACTCCACTAATGATGCAGAACACGAATATACGACGGGCATTAACGTCCGACTAATTTCGTAACATGTGCCCACCTAACCTAACAGAACCTATCCCCACGATGGGTGAATCACTATTTTACATTTTTAAACTAACCTAGGATTGTTGGGTTTTACACTAACCTAGGATTGTAGGGTTATATAGACTCAAATGTGAGTGTATGAATCACCTAACCAAAAGGTGGTATTACAATGTGTAATTAAAAATAAAAACTACTTTGTGTTGGAATTTGTGTACCCCTGCGAGGGATTCTTCATAAACAACCCAATATATACAGTGGAAATTTATTATAAAGACAACTGACAATGGTAAGGAAAATTGCCTCTATAGTGAGTTTGTTATAGTCAATTAATTTTATATAGGTTATGGAGAGATGGTGCATTTTAAGATTCTGAAGAAGGAGCTTGTTTTGTATTTATAAGTTACATTGCGGCATTAATTGCCATTGTTATACGTCACTAAATAGATTACAGTCGATATAACTGGAACTTCCCCTACTATTAAACATATCTGTATCACTTCACTAAACATGAGAGGACATCGTAATCGATGAAATCGCAGTCATAATCTTTTAAGAAAACAATTGTGTATTAATGCATTTCCCCAACACCACTGTTCTACAGCCATTGTCTTTTAGTTATTGTAAATTATCAGTGTCATATTTTTCACTTGCTGTGCTACATAGCCAACCTTATTTGCCTAATTTAAAAAGGACCATAATTCAGTTACTGGGTCAACTACAGTTACTGATACCAAAAACATATAAGGGTTTGTTTACAAATGATGTGTGACAATGTGATATGCTCTGCCGTGTGTTAGTTTAGGTTAGTTTAATAGGTGGCAGGTATTGGTTACTATATAACCCTACAATCCTAGGTTAGTTAAAAAATGTAAAATAGTGATTCACTCATCGTGGGGTTAGGTTCTGTTAGGTTAGGTGGGCACATATTACGAAATTAGTCGGACGTTAATGCCCCTCGTATATTCGTGTTCTGCATCATTAGCAGAGTGGAAATATAAGATTTTCAATTAATTATTTTTATTTTTACAGGAAACCCTATAAACTTAATAATTACCAAAATAAAACTTTAAAAATACATGTAGACAACGTTCGACGATGTTATCAAGTTATTAACAAATTTTCTTTATGTTCTTGTAAACACATTTCGTGGGCCAACGTAATTGATCTTAACACACACAACTTGCAAACGCAATGGTTAATACTACAGATATTTTAACATACCTTAGCACTGTAGATCTGGAGAGTTTCAACATTTCTGCCGCTCTTTCCGCGACGTTGCAGGGTTTCATTTCCCCTCAGCTAATTAGTGAATACAACGATTCGGTGAGGTTAATGATGTCCTGTTGGCGTTGGTGACTTCTCTTTTATTCACCTTGCTAGAACTCATGACTGCACACAAAAACTACCGCAACATACAACGTAAAATACAGTAAATAAAATTTTAAGCAAACCTGAAATAAATTTGAAAAATATTAAACACGTTAGAACGCACTATGAGTAATCTCTTATACAGATTTCAAAAGCAAAAGGAATCTGTACGAGAAGGTTAGCACAAATTAAAGTCATACGTTATGAAAAATCAAATAATAAAGAGCTGATATTAGTATTAAAAAAACTGATAAATGAAATATTAGGTTAAACAAGAATCGCACAAATTCTCTACAGCACAGCTATCCGGGGGCTTATGAGAGATTGGCGTTGCCATGTTAATGTAATTGGATGGATTCCTTGAATGTTGACACATTTCATTGCAAAGNAAAGTATTGTGTCTCTAATATGTAATCAAAGTGAAAGTTTTTCTCCCCCACCCAATCCCCCAGTCAAAATCAAACACACACCCTAATTTTTAATACTCTGTAAAACCCAAATATATTACTTTACAAAAAGCGAACGTAGTGTAATTCTTTTGTGTGAAATTTCAAGATAAAAAACTTTACGCTTGTGGAATATCCATTAATAATATTTACATTACTTTTATGATGGGTACGTGCATGTACGAACACATGTACACACACACACACAGTGGAATGTAAACATTGCATGTAAACATTGCCATGTGACTGCCACATGGCAATGTTTGTTTACCCTTTGGCAAAAGGATACGAAATGGGCTTGAAAGTAGATCTTTAGCAGGGCTTCAAGAAAGTCGCTTCCAGTCATGAACCGACTATAGTATGTTATTTTGTTTGTTGAGGGGTTGATTTGGTTAAATTACACTTATTTCCTCATGGGTGTGTCACTGCAGACGAGTAAAAGTTTTTTTGGAAACTTGGTTTTAAAATATTTCAAGTTGCGAAAAGACTCTGAGCATGTGTAATTAATGACTTAAGAGACAAGGAGTGAAGTAGCGTGCTGATTGGTAGGCAACTAACTCCATCCCGCAACCTGAAAATTTGGGGGATGGCAAGTAGAAAGGAGGAGGGAGACACGTTGCGCACGTCTGCTGGTCGTTATACACACTTCATACGCATAGTTTACGGCATTATNGCAACCTGAAAATTTGGGGGATGGCAAGTAGAAAGGAGGAGGGAGACACGTTGCGCACGTCTGCTGGTCGTTATACACACTTCATACGCATAGTTTACGGCATTATTTAAACACAGGATCTACAAGGGCAGCCCATAAGAACCTCCTGGTTGGAAGGGCAACACTGTACATTACACACAGTAAATTTGGGCACAACATTTCAGTAAAAAAAAAAGAGGTTAATTGTGTTATAACGATAACTCGCTATAGCGATAATTTATTTTGCCATTGTCGACTATCGCTATAACGCGGTTCCACTGTACATGCCTGCAGTATTATACAGCAATATTTAAGTTCTTAATTCTTTCTAACTTGGTGGCACGTTCCTGGCAACAATCCATGCTGTGATGACAGTGCTAATAATGTGTGTAGTTCACTGTCATTTTCCAATTTTTGTTTTGCATGTCGGTATCATTTCTTGATGAATGATCATAATGTTTTAGTTAGTGCATTCACTATTAGAGTTAACTGTGATTGTGTTCCCAGTAATTGTATTTCTACTGTAGAAAAATTTTGTGAAGAGATAGGATCAATTTTTTTGGTAATATGGATTTGGATTCGGGTTCGAGATTCAAGTATAGTTTTGATCGACTATGGATTCGGATTCTACCCATTCTTTGGTTGCAGTGGCCCAGTTAGGCTTCTTGGAATTTAATTTCTTTGTTAATTAAGTGTATTTTCAGTGACAGTTTTCCAGTGTTAACTTCATTCATATTTAAGATGGTTAATTGTGTTGTGAATTTTATAGTGTGTTCGGTTTAGTTAGCGAATTTTTGTCAATATTATTTATGAAATATGGATTTATTATTAACTTGAGTGACTGTAATAATTGCTTGTGTCAACATTTGAACAAGTTTTGTTTTTGAAAACATACAACATACAACACACAACACACCACACCACACCACACATATTAAAAGTACTGCATTCTCAGTCTGGCAACAGAGAATAAGTAATTTTCAAGTTGTTTATAAAAAAGGGTAAGTTTTTTCTCCCTTGTATTATTTTCTTTTACCTAGTAATATTTTTATAGCCATCGATAAAGTACATATTTGTTTTATAGGCTTAAAAATACTTTTTTATTCAATCCTCCTCCCCTTTTTTTAAAGTCATCCTATTCTATACATTTTAATTGTCAAAAATTATGGCTTCCCATCAATTGGAATTCAGATTTAAGTTTCACATACAAGGGGATTTTAGAACATTCAGCATGGATTCATATTCAGCTCTAAACAGGATTCCATCCATCCACAGTCTCAAGTAATGCTCATGTATAAATTGCCATTATTTTACACTTTACTGATTTCTACAACTGTTTACCTCATTGCTCTAAAAATGTGAGAAATTAGTTTAATTGTTTTTCTTGTTTTGTAAACTTGAGTGCTTAGCTACTGCAGTTTGTTGTGACATCTTTTTTCTAGTAAAATGCTGTACAATCAACAATATTTTGAAACTGTAAATAAAGTCCTCTTCTGTCTGTGTTGGAAATGCTCCAAAAAGAAAATTAAAGTGAAAGTATGATGCCAGATAAAAGTTAAAAATTTGGTTGCACAGTTTTTCACTATCCTTTCATTACATTTTAATTGTGCTTGTTCGGACACGCTCGCATTTGGATATTTCAGGTAAAGTTAAACGACGGCATGCTGCTTTAGGTTGTTGGTCAAATATGTGATCGGATGTTTTTAATGTTTGCATTGTTTCTGTGTACAATATTTGTTACATGTGCTTATTGGTTCTTGTTTGCTGTGCTGCATCTTCACTGTTGTATCTTACGTAACACTGTTGTGTCTCCTTTACCGCTCATGTCATTTTTTAAGTCAGTAACTTTGATTCTGAGGCGAATGCTGTGGAAAGGTTTTGAAGCTTTCACGTTCTTAAATGTGTTTATGTTCCAGTCAAGCAAGATGGTGGTGCACAGTGAGATCATCGCCGATGATGTGGGTGAGTGTCCAGCAATGTATAGCTCAATATAAACATCACAAATGGTAGGTTAAAGTGGGATTATCATAGCAGTGGTGTGTAGGAGATTTCAGGCAGCTCACAAGTGTTGTTCTTATTTTCAAAGAGCATTTTGTTTCGTGGGCATTTCGTAATGGGTGGGAAAGCACATTATGTCATCAGAGTGCTTACCATTGTCTTACCATGTCTTCAAATTTTGATTAAACCATTTCTTTATTTAATTCTAGTATAAGTTTTGTGTACATTTACATTTACAGATGAATTTAATCTTTTGGTATGAAATGGCTGTGTAGGATGATGTGTTGGCAGTCAAAACTTAATGACTTGGTGTACTTCTGTTTTGTATTGCAGTTGTATATAAACCTTGTTGATACCTAGTCAACAGTTATACAGTTAAACCTTGTTAATTAAAACTTGATAAATTCAAAATTCTATGTAAATCATAGTTGTTGAAAGTCCTCGAACATAAGAATAGGATTTTACATGCTTTGGAGTTATGGTTAATTCGAAATTCTGCATAATGATTTTATCATTGCTGCAGTAATTAAATTTCTGTTTAACGAAATTATAATCATAAACGGCTGTTTTACGTTTACGTACGCACATCAGGAAGCAAGGCATTCTGCTGCATGCAGTCGCCTTGCCTATGGATGTCTGTCGCTAGCGGGCCGCGGGCGGCACAGAACAAGCAACTGAGCTGTCATCACCAAAGTCTACAGACAAAGAACTCACGCTGTTTTTCTGCCCTTTTGTGTCTCATTTATCCCGCCTGTCTTTTAAACCTGACCCTTACGTTTGTGGGCGAAATGGAAGTAATAGTTACAAAATTTCCTGTTAAAAATAAAGGTAAAAATTTTTATGTGGCACTTTGCTTTTTCTTATTGTGTGTTTAATTTCAAATAATGTAAGTGTAAGGAACAGAAAGTACAAGGCACAAACTATTTCAGCAAATTCTGAAATAATTTGGGAAATCAATAAAAATTGAAAGAGTATGGCAGTTCGCTTTCAAGGCTGCACATTTACTTAAATTGTGCTTAAATTGAACATAAAGTTAGTAAAAGCATACAAGTTACAGCATACAGGGTGCGATAACATGACATGATATCAGTGTCAAGTAACTATAATACGGTGAGTGTGTCCGAGGCGGCATTAGAGAGAGAGTGGCTGAACAGGGATGTTGTATGGTGGTTGTTCCCGGCAGGACGGTGTTCCAAAATGTTACTCTGCGAGTAAAATTTTCTCTTTGGCTGTCCCAAAACACTTCTAGTAAATGTTTTACTCACTCTTGGTAGTGTCCCAAAACTGCAGAGTAATTACTCTAAGTGTTGCCAGAGTATAACTTTGACATTCACTACTTCAGCAAGTAACTAGGAGTAAACTGAAAATGGTGGGTTGTTTAGTAGAATTAAACAAACTGAAAGGAAATGTTGACATTCTTGTGACAGACACACACATGGAAAAATTACAAATGAAAAGTGATAAAATTAGTAATCTTTATTTAAAAGTTAACTTGTTTGGGTGCTTTGCTAAAAATTTGGGTTGGTATAAATATATTTGTGTATGAATAGTAGCGTGGCGAGATGGTGAGAGCTGCAGCTAGAGAACTGATGCGAACTACTCGCAAACTGCTCTGTATGAAGGGCGTGAAAAGGAATAAATACCTTCGAGAGACGTGGCAAGCGAGGGGAGGCTGGAGTAGGCCGCATGGAGGGGAAAACCTCCCCTGATGCTTGACAAGCATGCGTTTCTGGTGCCTGTCAGCCAGGGCAAGGCAAGTGAGGGGGTGGGTCCACCCACTGGATAGGAGTGCGGCGGCATGCGGGTTGCCGGCCTCTCTGGCGGCAAAGGGTTGACTGCTTGTAGATAGGAACGGTACAGAGGCGAAAGAGCAGCTGCGCTTGGCGCTACAGTGCACAAGAGACGGCACCAGAGGCTGACGCTAGAGTAATGTAACCGACAGCGCTCATGGCGCGTCAATGTTTATTCTTACTTTCCTCAACTGTTACTAGTTGCTACTTTACTCTACTTTTGGAGTAACGTTTCAGAATGCCGCCCAGGTAGTTGCCACACTGTACACTTTTTTGTGCCTGGAGTGTGATGCCATTCCAGGAGGGAGATGTCTAATCTTACAAGGATATCCCACTGTCATGTAGGTCACAACATTAGGGGGAAGGGAAATGCTTGACAGGGGGTGTTGGTGGTTCTCACAACTTTTGCACCTTTCTGTGAGTGCTTAGGTCTGCAGACGACTTCCCGGTCAGCTAATCCACTCGTAAGGGGGCCAACAGCCAACCTCAACATTAAGCTTCAACTTTACGTGATACACAGATCTATGGCGATATCCCACCTCCTGCATAACATGGAAGGGGGTGGCACCCCTACCCTGCTGTTGTTACCTACAGACAAATGCTTGAGTCTGCTGGTGACTTCCGCCCGCCAAGTCACTTGCTGGAGGCCAGCAACCAGGACTGCCCATCTGTCCCAACTACTTGCACCTGATTCCTTCAGGTCGTATCCATGTTTAAGGAACACCCACTGTCTCCCGTCTTCACTACTTACTCCTATGCTTCCCCACAGGGCTGGGCAAGATAAGGCAGCCAAGCAGGGGCTAACCCTGGTTGATGGACTGATAGGGGAAGATCAGGGTGATGCCAAGGTGTACACGTGGAAACGTAAGGAAGCAGCATGCCAGAGGGGGGCACCAGCCAGCTCATCAAGTGGTAACTGCAGCCTCCAGTTCTACCATCTGTGGCGCATCCTGTGTGCTCTCTCTCCTCTCCGCCTACACCTCCCAAGAAAACAGTCACCACCGTACTGCCTTCAGTCACGGAACAAATAGTTTGACGACTGGACACAAGGCCAAGCTACACGCCCACACATACCCAAACCAGACCATGACCTCCAACTGCACCACCACGTGCACAGCAGGCTATAGAGTTGCTCAAACCAGCCCGTCCTGCCTCCATTTTAAACCCAGTCACGTCAACGACACAGACTCTCCTGCCATCTGGGCTGGGGCGAAGTAGGGGGAGTAGTCACAGGCACCTGCTATACACCATTAACGCTTGTTAGGTGAGGCGTCACTGTTAAACCATAAAATGACAGTGTCACCGCGGAGTCTCAACACAGTGTAGTAACATACACAAGATGTGGCGGATTAGTGCGTCTGCATTTACCTTGCCGCCGCAACTACACCAATACATCAGTGTTAATTTTACGTGGCATTATTTTTGGGGGGAAATGCAAGTGTTATGTGAGTAAATAACACCAAACTGCATAAAGAAATTTAGTTAGCTTGAAAGTTTATGAAGTCAGAAATCTATCAATGTCATATGTAAGATATTCTATGTTAATTTTTTCCCAAATATAAAATACATGGCATAATACAGTTGACTAGTAAAACTCTCTTTAATACGATTCTGAAGAGACTGAAAAATTTGAGCTTATTAACCAGGAAAACTTCTTAAAAGGGCCAAATTACTTACATTTTTATAGATGAGGTGAAAGTTGTGCGAGCTTATTTAGCAGGCAATTGTCTTAAGTGGGAACTTTAAACAGGGTTTTACTGTACTTCAAAAGGCAAAGAAAGTAATTTCTTGCAAAATAGAAACCTGTTTTTCTTAATACTAAATCAAGATCAAACATTTCAATGTATCATTTGCTATAAAAATTTAATCAGATGTCTTATACATACAATATCACCTATTTGTCGTATTGTTAGTCTTATGTTGTTAATTTTTGTTAGAAGTTAATAGAAATCAGTAAAATTTAAATGTTATTTAACTATGTTTTAAAACATTTCTTCTTCATCCTACAGTTTTCATGTGATACTTATGTAAATCGCAAGAAATATTCACCATTGTACGAAACATGTTAAGGGTAGTAGAGAGCTAACACCACCCTGCATGCTAAGTATCAAGCTAAGGACAAAATAGTGCAAGTTAAGGAGTTAGAACTGCTCCGTGAATTGCTCGTGAAAAGCTGAAGGATAGTAGAGCAGCTGTCGTCCTTATCATATGTGTTTGTCACCTCAAAAAGTTAGCGAATATCCTACTGGTCCAATAAAACATAGCAATCATGAAAAAGCACATAAACATGTGTCCTCTAATTATTTTTCTATATTTCTGTAAGTATCAACCTGTGAGTATGTGTACTTGCTTCTTTTTCAGTTTTAAAATGTAATTTATGGGTTGGTTTAATTTTGCGTAACTGGATCGAAGTATGATTTATGCTTCATGGAAGTTAGTGTAATTTAAGGTTGCCAACCCAATTTCTATTAGGTAATTTGCAGTTATGGGTTTTGTGATAGCTGCAGATAGAACTGTTGCATTACACATTAGTCTGATATTCCGTAATATCTCGAATAAACTAGTCCTTGGGAAGCACAGTTTACTAAAAAAAAGTCATCATGTTTTGGACTTATTTGAACTTGCAGCTGCAGAGTGGAGTTAGGTTATTATCATAGACTCAAAAATGTAGAATAATTGCAGTTTACTGTTCAAGTATAGGGATGCCAGGGGGGTGGGGGGAATGTATGAGAGTGCTGTTAGTGAGGCCAGTGTAGCTGCACCAGAGAGCAGTTAAAGTGGGCATGCATGCAGCTGGAGGTGAGTGAAGGCCATGTGTTTCAGATGAGGTAGTAACAGGAGAGAAGGAGAAAGAAGTGGTGTCGGCCCCAGAGAAAGAGATGGGAGCCATTGACCTGACGCTGAGCGATGGAGAGGAAGAGACCCCAGCCACCACTGGCACTGACCCTGAGCCTGTCAAGGATGCTGCCCCACCAGCCCCCACCTCTGCAGGTACGTACCATGTTTTTTTTGCACAAGTTGAATTGCTGCTTCTTGCTTAACTGTGAACTTTTGAAGCCAACCTTCGGGAAAATTCTGTCTCTGTAACTGCATTTGCATTATGTAAACACTAAGGATGGGTCAGTTCTGGTTGTTGGTTCTTGGTTCCACCAGTTCTTAGCCTTTGAGAAACAGAAGTGAGAACCAAAATTATTTTCTGGGTTTCTTGACTTGGTTTACTACAGTAATTGTCATCATTCCTATTAAGTTCATACTACATACAATATATTTAATACGTAACATTTATTTGCCAGAAAATTAGCACATGTCACACAAACACAAATTTGCTATTGTAAATAATGATTGTCCCATCTGATAACAGTTATTGGTTTATCGGCCAATATTGCTGTTATTGGAAATACCTGTATCATAAATATAAACGTTAATTATATTGGTTATTGGCACTTGCCAAAAATGCCAACATTTCAGGTGGCAAATATTTTAATTTTAACTATTGATTTAATTTTATAATGTACAAAAATATACTGACACAGTCATTATTAAAAATGAGACCTAGCGGTAACAAACATTGTGATGGGGCACTATTGTATAACCAGGCTTTCACGTTTACATTAAAAACGAACACAACCATTTAGGAAATAATAAGTTTCCTTCAGATTCACATCAGAGAAATAACATAACAGAACTTGTTGATTTATTCGTAATTAACCATTTTCGTACTAATACAATCAACTAAAAAATTATCTTTTTCTGGTAAATTAAACAATGGTTTAGCAGTTAACATGAAATGCATTTTGTAATTTAAACAAAGTTGATGTAAACAAAATATGGAAGACTCATGGTCTAAGCCTCAATTTTGTAAGTGGCCAGTATTAAACACCCTTAAAATACATTTTCACCTTTGATCGTCTAAATTATTCGCAAATTATTACTGTTTACATCCACATATTGTAAATGACATGTGGTCCACACACACTTGTGAAAAAAATTTTGTGTCTTTCACCTGTCACTATATAACTGACAGATGTGAGTGTAAGTCTCTGTGTCTCAAAGTTATTCCATTTCAACTTGCTAGACATACTTCAGACAACATTCTTGATGTCCTTAAAGAATCTTTGTAAGCATGGAATCTAAACGAGAAAATACATGCTGTAAACATTATAAATGCCATTTCTTTAGGGGATATCATCACATTCCCTCCACAGCACACATACTACAAATTGTTATTAAAGACACATTTTTTAATCAGAAGAACATTTCTGATGTTTGTGCAAAATCATGAAGACTACAGTGAAACTTCGCTATAGCGAGACCTGATAATAGCTCAAAAAATTATCGCTATATCTAAATAAGTACTATAGTAAAAAAAAATAGTCATGTTGTGGCGACTTTACCCGAAACTCAATTCGGAATGCCACTAGCGGACTATAACGAATTTTCAGCTAGTAAAANAACAAAAGGATTGTGAATGCTATCAATAACATGCCACGAAAAGGCAGAGAACAACGGACCGAAGGGCGAGCGGACACAATGAGAACAAAGAGAAGGCGCCGACACTTGCACACAAAGGAACTGGAAAACCAACACTAAAAACGAAAACCCCAGGAACTTTCACTGTTCACATTGTCAGCGCTTCCACAAAGCCTCTTCTTGACGATAAACACTTATTTAGTATACTACTCGAAGCACACGCACGTGTTTTTACCGGCGACACGAAGGCAAAACAAAAACGACTATGCCGGCAAATATCCGGCCCGGAGGACCAAAATGTTGTGGCGACTTTACCCGAAACTCAATTCGGAATGCCACTAGCGGACTATAACGAATTTTCAGCTAGTAAAAACGAATGCTTGGCGGCAGATGCACTCGAACTCAACCTACCGCCATGATGTCCAAACGAAGACTGGCCCTTCTTCCACACGGTCAGGGCCGCCAACCCTTGAGAGGCGCTGACAACCGACGAACGCGCACAAAGTCAGGCCCGCGGGGAATACAAAAAGGGTTCCGCACAAGAATTGAGTTTAACTAAAATAACCACACAAGTTCGGTGATGAAAAGTACGAAAGGTCTAAGAACTAAACAATTCATGTAAACAATGTCACAAGTCCAAACAAGTCATCTTAAATTCCCTTTAAAAGTATCACAACTAGACATCATTGGCACTCAGCAAAACTAGAAACAAGTCACTGTTAAAAATATAAATTAGCATACGTAAATTAGAATGGTGAATGTTTAACAATAAAGAGGAATAGAGTGTTTCTGGGAAATACTACCTTGTTACTAAATATGAATCGACATAGCACTAGTATAAACAAAGCAACAAAACTCACCGAATGTGTGCTGCTCCAAGTTAGAGCAACAAATTCTCATCATCACTTGTTGAAAAATAATAAAACACCACAAAAATCTATGTTATAAAATGTTGCCTGCTGTTTGTTATGCCAGAAATTTCAATGCTTTGAGTTTCTTAAACATCCTAAAATTCACTTCAGATAATAAAACCAACTTCAGGACTATGTAAAAAAACACACATAAATTTTTTCAAAAATCTGTTAAGAGTAGTTTTTTTTTTTCTTCTGAAAATTCCTTTTCACAACGAATTCCTCGACGCAACGAAAGTGTGCCATGTCTGTTGTACATGCCGATGGCGAAAACTTGTAGAAGTTGCTCAGAACTTCAAGAGCTTCAACAACTGCCACCTATGTTGGTGGTTGCACTCACTCACTATCTTCATCATCGTCGTTTTCAGAACTGTCCATTCTTGTAACCAAGTTAACGAGTTCCACATCAGTCAATTCACCACACACTTCAACATCAACAACATCAGTCGACACAAACCGTCAAAGCTGACTGGCACTTCCGATTTTTCTTAACAGTTTACCAACTATTGGGCTCTTGTAAAGTCTGAGACTGATCTTCCACATTCTCCTGAGCAGGCTTGCTAACGAAGTCTGCGTGTCAATAACCCAGCCACTGCATCTGCTTTAGACCACCAGACAGCAGTTGCACACATAGCATCTAGAACATTCTCTTTTACAAGCTGCTTTCCAATTTCTTTTTTCCACATCACATACTGCACCAACATGGAGCAGAAATGGTGTTTCAAAAGGTGGACAACTCCCTGGTCGAGTGGCTGTAGCACACTGGTACAGTTGGAAAAAAGGAACATGAGTTCAACATTTCGCAGTTGAACGGTTGCGTGTGCAGGGCAGTGATCAATTAGCAGCACGACTTTGCGATTCCATACACCCATCCTCACATACCCATCCTGACATTGAAAGCTCTGCGGTTATCCAAGTCTTCTTGTTTGCATCGTATGTGCAAGGCAATTCACAAACACCGCGAAATGCACGTGAGTTGACTGTTTTATAATTATGTTCTGTTTGAGATTGTCGCTTCTGTCCATGTTGGCACATGACAACACAGTGAGGCATTCCTTGCTTCTTTTTTTCCGCCCTCACACGGATCACATTTAGTCGCCAGCGCTTTGTCAGGCATTAGAGTACAAAACATTCCGGACTCGTCAGAATTATAAAAGTCCCGTGGAAAGTATCTGTTCAATATGTCCTCGAGCACGGGATCCCAGTTCCTTGCCACTCACACTTCCTAATTCCCCAGACACAACACGTTGCGATATTCCTCTTCTCGCTTTAAAACGGTGCAGTCAGCCCTCACTACACTTAAAATCTTTGATTTTCATTTGAAGAGCGAGATTAGATGCCTTGCCCTTAAGCATCGGCCCACTGATAGGCACTCCCGAAGCCCGTTGTTTACTGAACCATTTAAATAACACATCCTCTAGACCAGAATGGTCGGCAGTGCGTAATTTTGTATTACCAGCCAGCACATTTTTCTCAAACAGCAGCCTTTATTTTCTCCTTATTCACGAGGATTGTAAACAGTCTACGATTGTAAATTGTATCTTCTGCTCTGCCAATCTCGCTTTTGGTTACGTTCCCTGCTCTGCACTCACTTATTATCTCAAATTTTGTAGTAATATATAGCGCTTTACGCTAACTCCGGCTCGCCTTTGCAAAAATTAAAAGATCCAACCACAGTAAACTAAAAAGCCACTTGCCTAACCAAAATCCGCAAGATAACCTAAAATGGAAACTGCTTCAGATTGTATCGTTAGTCATAGATTATTGTGATGTGTCTAGTCGCATCTGGACGAAAGGAGTTAGGCAACATGGAGCAGCGAAGTGATCCACAAAATGTCGTTCGTGATCACACTCATGAGTATATATTCTATGATCTTTTTCCAAAATAAAACCACGACCACGAACATGAACAAAAATTGATTGTTTGAACTGCGCCACTGCACAAAGCTTGAGAAAAACACTCCATCATGGTGCCACGAGTGCAAGATATTGATTGTTAGCATACTAGCATATTGTTACAGCGAGAGATACACTGAGGTGACAAAAGTCATGGGATAGCAATATGCAAATATACAGATGGCAGTAGTATCGCGTACAAAATGTATAAATGGGCAGTGCATTGGTTGCACTTTCATTTGTATTCAAGTGTTTAATGTGAAAAGTTTTCTGACGTGATTATGGCCGCACGACAGGAATTAAAAGACTTTGAACGTGGAATGGTAGTTGGAGCTAGACGCATGGGACATTCCATTTCGGAAATGGTTAGGGAATTCAACATTCCGAGATCCACAGTGTCAAGAGTGTGCCGCGAATACCAAATTTTAGGCATAACCTCCCACCATGAACAACGCAGTGACCGGCCGCCTGCACTTAATGACAGAGACTGACGACGTGTGCGCAGAATAGGTCATTGTTAACAGACAAGCAACACTGCGTGAAATAACCGCAGGAATCAATGTGGGACGACGACGGATGTGTCCGTTAGGACAGTGCGGCGGAATTTGTCTTTACTGGGCTATGCCAGCACAAGACCGACTTGAGTGCATTTACTAACAGCACGACATTGCCTTCAACACCTCTCCTGGGCTCGTGACCATATCGATTGGACCCTAGACGACTGGAAAACCGTGGCTTGGTCAGATGAATTTCAATTTCAGTTGGTAAGAGCTGATGGTAGGGTTTGAGTGTGGCGCAGACCCCACGAATCCATGGACCCAAGTTGTCGACACGGAACTGTGCAAGCTGGTGGTCGCTCCATAATGGTGTGCGCTGTTTTTACATGGAAGGGACTGGGTTCTCTGGTCCAACTGAACCGATCATTCACTGGAAAGGGTTATGTTCAGCTACTTGGAGACCACTTGCAGCCCCATTCATGGACTTCATGCACCCAAACAACGATGGCATTTTTATGGATGACAATGCGCCATGTCACCGGGCCACAACTGTTCACGATTGGTTTGAAGAACATTCTGGACAATTCCAGCGAATGATTTGGCCACCAAGATCGCCTGACATTAATCCCATCAAACATTTATGGGACATCGTCGAGAGGTCAGTTTGTGCACAGAATCCTGCACCGGCAACACTTTCGCAATTATGGACGTCTATAGATGCAGCATGGCTCAATATTTCTGCCTGGGACTTCCAACGATTTGTTGAGTTTCTGCACATCGAGTTGCTGCACTTCGCCGGGCAAAAGGAGGTCAGACACGATATTAGGAGGTATTCCATGACTTTTGTCGCCTCAGTGTATAGCTGGAGTATACTCGTTGCAAACAAATTTTTTAACCTTGTTTTTCATATAAATATGGCGTGATGGTGCATTTAAAAGTTATCGTTAAAGCAAACATCTCGTTATAGGCCATAATCGTTATGATAAAGTTTCACTGTAGTTGGGTCACTTCAAACATTCCATCAATGCAACAAACCTTCTAAAAGAGTTCCAAGGAAGTAACAACATGCCAACCCACAGACTAATTAAAGTTGAATCAACCCGTTGGGACTGCAATTACTTAATGCTGGAACATCTACTGGAGCAACAACGTGCAATCACATGGCTTCTGCCTGAACTAATAATAATGAATGTAGAGTTGTCATCCACAGAATGGTACTTGGTTGAGGAAGCTACCACTGTTTCACAGGTTATTCCCACCATAAATGGAAAAAAACTCATCTCAGAATCATGTTCTGGCATGAGAGGAGTTCAGAAAGATATTGCATTCCCTGACTAGTGACTACAGGGACATGGAAACTAAAAAGATTTTTTTGTAGTCGCTACCATTTTTAGATCAAGATTCAAGAAAACTTTATTTAGTTCTCATGAAAGTGCGAATTCTGCAACTCAGCTTTTACTAGATGATGTAAGCTTCCGTGTGTTACCCTGATTATACACCACAGATGAGCATCACCAATACAACTTCCACAGGTGAGCCACCTGACAAAAATGCAGTTTCATCTCACCATTTGTTACCAGAGGTTGAACTTCAAATGTATTCGGCTGAGCCACTGATCCCTGTTTCTTCTGACTCATTCAAGTACTAGAGCACATCTCCACATTCAAGACTGTGTGAAGCTGCAGTAAAGTATTTGTCATCACTTACAGGTTCGGTTTGAATCAAAAAGATTTTCAATGCAACTGGTATAATAAGCTCAAAAATAAAAAGAACTTGTGCTTTTGAATAAATCCAGTAACACAATTAAAAAAAAAAAAAAAGTAAAGCAACTTCAAAAAATTTTGTCAGACTTTGCAAGGTGAAAATGATTTGTGCATGCTTTTTATAAAAGACAAACATATTTTTTTTAGCTTTTTTTAATAAGGGGTTTAATTTTAATTCTTGGTATGTATGTATCTGTAAATGCATTTCTTTGTAGCTGTATATGTTGTAGATATTTTGTAAGAATTCTGGAGAGTTATCCTGATTAGTTTTGTTATTGGAGGACCAGTCCTTTTATAAAACAATATGGGAAGTTTTTCTCATCCTGGCTTTGAGTATAAGTTTTTTCTAGTTGACTCTCTGGTTTTTTAAAGCACAATTTATCTTTTTAATATTTGGTAACAAAACTTTCTAACTACCGCCATTGGTAAGTCAAAAAAGAAACTTAATTTACACACTCTTTTTTGTTTTAGAAGTCGTAACTGTGTTAGTAATATTCTATGCTTAGTGTGGCCCAAGTCGTTGGCCAACATGTGCCAGCTAACTTCCCAAGCAGATCCCATGTGTTACAAAGTAACAATGTAACTCTTCTGCCTCCAGCCTGATTGCAGTGGATCTGGCTTGTGGTAGCACCTCTCCTAACTACAACTAACTCTTAAATTATTTTTTTTTGCAACCATAATTAAAATACATTTATAATTATTTTATAATTCTGCAATTTGAAAAGTAAATTTAACAAATTACCATGAGCTGCACCTCTCTAACGGTTTTTAAGAAAATCCATACTTGTAATGTTATAATATTCTTGTAATGATTTCATGTTGAATGATAGATTGTTTGTTACCGCAACAACAACATCAAAAGACTGATCAATTGTTATAATACTCAAAAGACCTGTACTTGTCTATCATCTAGTACTTGTCTATCATCTATAATAAAAATATAGGAGAGTCCTGACGTGTTGTTTACTATAAATCTATGTTTTTTATTTAAATTTAAATCCATTTACTTTATTATAACTTTTTCAGCAAGATGTAGTCATTCCGTTGCTGTAAGTTCTCTTGGCTGCAGTTTTTGGCTACCATTAAACAAGACTATGTCTGTTGTCAACATCCGTTCACATGTATTTCATTTCAATATTGTGTTGGGCCAGAGACAATTAAACATGAACTTAAAACTTGATAAAAATAAAATACATGTTAATTTACCTTAATAGTTAAATGTATTCCAAATTACATGATACTCCAGACATGTATTTAATCTTCCCTTGTCTTAAAAAATATTAAAATATTGTGTGGTTCTTTTAAGTTCTACTGAGCATTAAGTCCCGTTTTCAGTGTCTTCTCACTGGAAAAATCAGACAATTTGTTATTGAAAAAATAATTTACTTCATTAGACACGTCTTAGGAATAAACATATCATGAAGGGCATGTATGGCACTTAGGTATGGTCTTAACCAAGTGTGTGTAAAAAGTGCATTGCTCCGTCATTTGCTCACACTTTCATTACACCCCTCAAGGTGACTCCCCTTCCATCTCTTCAATCAATTTTGCCTATTTTTCATTAGGCAATTATTCTGTTACCCCCACACCACACCACTATATTAAATTGACTGTCTAGTTGACCTCTCATCCATCCAATTACCACTTAACAGTGAATTATGCACACCTCCTTATTACTCGCATTCATTCGACGCCCAATCCTCTCACCACCCTCCCACCATTTACATACTAGAGCTCAACCACAGAGACAGCTAGGCTGCGATGGCGATTTCACGATATCACATTGCTCGCTCGTGACTGGCTGTTGGTCTCATGACTTCTCGCCTTCTGCAGATAATTAATGTAGCCAAAGGTGCGCCATATCACAGTTCTTTGTCTCATGCGAGAGATGACAGATTGCACTCTCTTCCCTGTCATTTTCAGCATTCAATCTTGTATGTTATTTTTTATGTTTATCTTTTCCATCAAATTCTGCAGGGTATTATTGAACGTGCTTGTAATTTTATTACACATACATTTCCCCACCAAAGTAAAAATTCAGCCTAAAATTTTGAATACCAGTTTGGACCAGCGAGTTATTGGTGTGTAGATATAAAGATGAAGTGTTTGTTTAATAACATGCTTACGACCAACATCCCAATTTCATCTTTGGTGGTACCATCGTTGACTCCAACTGGACTGCCTGTGTTGTCGTCAATGCTATTCAGAAGTCATTTGGGTAAAACCCTTGAGACTTGGAATCTAGGAAGGCAGCTAGGGTATTAAAACAACCCTATCTATTGTGCTCTTCTCAGACATCAATATTTCGATCAATCCCATACAATTTCTTTGCAGTCCTCCACAATTCTCACCAATCCTTTTATCATTCTTAATCCCTTGGTTTGTCGTCTGTCCCCACCCATTCATATAGAAATTGTATTCATTCATCAACTGTCTCCAAATTTGTACATGTCAACTGAATTAATGTTTTGTATGTGGTCCACTATCCATGCATTTTTTTTATATTTAAAGTCTTTATTAATATTTTGTATACATAATTTTACTTTAATTGTTGAGTGCTCATAGCACCACTTTAAAAGTTAAGAAAGATAAAAGAATACGGCACAAAAAAATTAAAACATGATTATTTTATTTTTAAAAAGTTATGTTTATTTTACACATTACAATAACATAAGAAAGAATCTCATCACATCATGCGATGTAGAATCCCTGACCTTCTGTTCATTAGTGATTGAAGTTATGTCTTTAATGCGCGAGAAATCTCTACCTCGTTGTAAAATGATCAAATGTCTGAGTCTATCATGATTTTTATTCCGGTCTTCGGGAAATATGTAGCCAGTGTTCTTCATGTCACTCGTTGCAACAAATGTGGTGGAGGGGGTGTGTAAGAGCATCGAGAAAATTGCCATCATCTTTAGCACCATCGCTGTCCCAATGTTCATTTTCATCAATACTGTCTTCATGGTCAACTTCACCTCCTATTTTGTTTCTATATGAATTTTACTTTTCTTTGTAGCAGGAGTTGTATGGTCATCAGTAATTAGAGCTGATGACCATTTATTAGTTCATTGATTTCATGCGAAAGTTTTGCAACTGAATATTTTGCGCAAACAGATTCTACAGCGCGACGACACAGATCACTCATTCCGTCTTTAGCATTTATTGTCTCATCATAACCGCCAGCAAGAGGTATTGGTGCAACACTTGCTGGCTCTCAGAATACGAATCCGTGCAGTTCTTGATGTGGTTCTTCAATGTACATTTTTCATAAACTGCATCACATGTCACCAAGCATTTTGACTGAAGGTGAAAACTCGATCGCAGAATCGACACTGACAATAATCGGGCAGTGATGTAGATCGCAGCTCCATGTTCGTTGAGATCAAAGGCAGGCCTTCGTATTCACAATTCATCCTCGAATGATTAGAGAGTGCTTCCAAATTGATATTCACCTCACTGGGTCAGAATGACAACTGCCATTTTTCTATATAAAAGTGATTCTTCTTACAGTAAAGAGCTTAGCATATGTAAAAAGGTATGGGATAACTCTGAGAAAACCCACATACACATTCATGCCAGGAGTAAAAGATGTTTGGAAAATACGCCGATATCATCATATGAACGGGTCCACGCACGCATTCTTTATGCAAAATCGAGTTGCAAATTTATAGGAAGGACACTTTGTACCTAAACTAAATATTTAGGGCAAAATAAGTCCTTGAAAATAGAGAATTTGGAATGTATTTTTGCAAAATATCGGAAACTAGTTGAGATGAAAGTACAAATCACGGAAAATTGTTTTATGTAATCGGGATCTTCAATCTAAGAGCAAACTCACATTAATAACGCACCCCGTTATGAAAATAACAGGGGTGGCCACCCTCTTATTGCTAGCGACTTTGCAACAGTCGGCAATTATGAATGTTTGACGTTGGTTTATGGAGCAGTGCGACCTACGTAACAAAAAATGGTCCCCTTGTTGTTGCAACAGCCTAGGACTCACCATTTTTGTATAAAATGCACACAAAAATTCCGTTAGATTCCGCTGCAACGATACAGTGCCTCGTACGTAGGCACTGCATCATCCATGCGTGTATTGAAAACTGCTTTCCCACTGCACAGACAATGGTGGAGGACATTTATTACTTACTGTAAACAACAAAAATTACGGTGCATTCGAAAGCTTAAAATGCTATGTCCCACAATGTGTTCCTGGCAACAGTTGGTGTGAGATTTCCTACATGAAGTAATGGTATTGCCTACATGCCTAGAAACTAGGGATGGGTCGGTTCGGTTCTTCGGTTCCAATTTATACCGGTTCTTGAGGTTTGACTCCGAACCGGTTTTAGGTTAACAACAGCTACTCAGGTTAACAACAGCTACTCAGTTCTCGTTTCTAAAAAGCAATAAATTTACTGCAAAACTCTGTCCTTACAAAAATAACTACCTCTTGTATAGCGCTCCCTTTTCCCCAAAAATAATGGAAAAAAATTCTGGGGTTCAAGCGAAAAAAAAAAATTAAGGAGTGGTAGTCATAAACTGTCCTCTCCCTTCTCTGTCTTTATCACTCAGCCCGCCCCTGTAAACGACACTGCTAGCCGATCAATACATTTCTCCACGCCTTCTTTGTTTCCAGTAAGGCAAAGAATAGCCTTGTCAAGGGGGCTGGAGAAGGGAAGAAGCAGTTTTTCTTTTAGGGGTGTGGCATTCAAACACAGCAAAAAAAAACCAGCAGGTCCCTGCATAAAAGAAGTAAAAAAAAGGAAACCGATGGCTTGTCACTGCCTNCCTTACAAAAATAACTACCTCTTGTATAGCGCTCCCTTTTCCCCAAAAATAATGGAAAAAAATTCTGGGGTTCAAGTGAAAAAAAAAAATTAAGGAGTGGTAGTCATAAACTGTCCTCTCCCTTCTCTGTCTTTATCACTCAGCCAGCCCCATGTAAGCGACACTGCTAGCCGATCAATACATTTCTCCACGCCTTCTTTGTTTCCAGTAAGGCAAAGAATAAATAGCCTTGTCAAGGGGGCTGGAGAAGGGAAGAAGCAGTTTTTCTTTTAGGGGTGTGGCATTCAAACACAGCAAAAAAAAACCAGCAGGTCCCTGCATAAAAGAAGTAAAAAAAAAGGAAACCGATGGCTTGTCACTGCCTAAAAGAAGCAAAAAGAAAAAGGAACCAGCCAGGTAAAAGAAGCAAAAAGAAAAAGGAAGCTGGCTGGTAAAAGCAACAAAAAGAAAAAGGAAGCAGGTCCCCCACTGGAGTTGTTGACATTTTTTTAATGACCATAGGTTAAAGCCACACCACAATGTTTAGGCTTTTAGAGCCACTGCCAGTTATTTAGGTAAAGTATTTTCAAAACACATCACAATCACCACCTATTACTGTAAAAAAAAAAGAATAATTTGTTACATATTTACTAACCTTAAATAAATTTAATAAAAGTTTATCTGTATACATTAAAACTTATCTTCACACTTTGTTATTTTTCTATTCTTCAGTAGGTTAAATAAAACATTTAATAAATTTTACCTGCATTGGTTGAATGAAGTTGCAAGCAAAATGCAAGTATTCAAAATGGAACCAAATACTGGAACCGATATTTAAATTGTAAAATTGGTACCGGAACCGATATTTTTTGTTATTCGACCCATCCCTACTAGAAACGTATTGCTGTTCGCGGCTTTGTACTGCAAAGATTGTTGTTTATGTGCCTGGACATGTATCGCTGCAACTGAAGCTTTATGTATGTGTGTTTTGTACAAAAGCAACGGTCCTAGGCAGTTGCGACTAGAGGCCCTGTGTGATACCTAGGTCATACTATTAAATAAACAAGCACAAAATGTTAATGAGTCCTGATGGTTCGTGTAAACATCTCCCGTCATTAATACATCAGGGACCGAGCAAAGTGGGGCAACAGTAACATGCTGGACTCGCATTTGGGAGGATGCGGGTTCAACTCCTGGTGCACAATTTTTTTTAAACTTATCTGTCGTATTTAAAAAAAATTGTTAAATTTATATTTTCATTTATTACGACATAAACAGTGGATTCTATATTCTTCATTTATTAGAGGACAGACAAAATATATCCATACATGTAGTCTTAAAATGCAGATAAATAAAATATATTGTACCGTTTTTAGGCACGTTTATTTTTAACTTTTTTCTTTAACCTCTTCCCTGTATGAGGAATTTTTTTTTTTTTTTTTGCAAAGTTTGTTGTGTTCTTTTTCAGCACCAAATTTATTTTTCATTTTTATGTTAAAGCAAAGGCTAGATAATGTTTTTGTCATTGCTTCTGTAATTTTGTTAATTTATCTAGCAATACTCCGAGATTTCGTAATTTTTTCATTTTTTAATTAATAAGTGATTAATTACTCTGATCTGGTTAAGGTGTTGTGTTAACCAATTTAAATAACTTTATTTTATTTAAAAACGAATTGTGAATTTTGTAATCAAATATCCTGTACAGTATTCGGTTTGTGAATTTCATATTTAAATTCTTTTCGTCAATATAATTTTATAAAGTATTTATGGCATTAATGAAAAATACCGCATTACAAACAGGATAGTATCACTGGTTTTGTGAAGCGACTTGATACCTGTGTTAGTGACTGGTATTTTCGGAATGCGCTCTATTTCCTTCTTGTTTTCAACTCGTCATGGCGTCACCAAATTTTGAATTAGCTCCGGCATTTTCCTACTAATGTTGTAATCATTTGAGTTTTACCGCATTTGGTGTTTCTTTTTCTGTTTGTTATTTGTTGCCTCAATAATGTATAATTATGACCTTGCCTCTTTATTTTGTGCGGAAATTTTGTATTTACAGCGGTTGACCTGTTTGGTTAGAAAATGCTGTATTGAGGCCATTTCTCTACCTAGCTGCCGAGGCGTGGCAGACTTTCTTTGAAGTCGCCTTGCGTCTTCTTGATGCCGTTTTAAAAAATGAAGTAACACCTATGCTGCCATTGTCAAGGGAGATGTCCCGAAGATGGGCCACATCTCAAGAAAGTCCAGCCACCTCTCTGTCGTTTTCGGCTTTTGCATGAAATACAACAATCAAGTCGCCATGTTATTTCAGACTCAATCTTTTATAAAAATAAATTGACTAACCTTTAAAGTTTTGTATGAGACTACATATTTCGTAATTCTGTCTGTGTTAATTTAATTTTAAACACTATCATATCATTTAAAAAAATAAAATAATGTAACCTCCAAAAGGTTAATTATAGCTCAACATATTTTGTTGTTTTGAATTTTAATTTTATTATTGTGGGATACTAACAAAATTAGTAATAATTTCTTTCATAAAAAAACCAAAACTTATTTTATAACAATTTTTTGTACCAAAGAAATACACAAATCTTGGTTCTACTTTATTGCTGTATATAATAATAATGATGATGATGATAATAATAATAATAATGTATGTGTAAAGGTGCTGGAGTGGGAGTTTTGGCTCAGCCTCTTTGCTTCTACTTTTACATTGGGTTCACACCTACGCAACTAAATCCTTGGAGCTTTCTATTTGTGGCATGCTTGTGGTTATTTCCACAAAGTCTCCCCTATGGTACAAATGGTAACATTTGTGCGGAGGTAGCCCAGCATGCTAAAAGGTGACCACAAAACATGTTGCATGGATGCTGACTTCCGGCAAAAAATTGATGACACTTAATTCTAAGATAGACCCTTGTTTTTTGATAAAACGTGCCACTTGTAATAGAGTAAATATGTAAGTCGTATGTGCCTTGTGCCAGTCTGCAGGTTATAGTTTATGTCCATAACAGTTCTTGAAAGAAAACAAACGTATTGAGCTACTCTTGTTTACCGATTCCAGTAATGTAGCATATACTTTTGTGAAAATCTAATTTTGAATAAAACTGAAGTGCATACACTTGATGACATTTGAAATACATGTGGGTTATGTTCCTGGAAGCCACAGTTTTATAGCAAGCAACCATACATCAATTGCATTTCCTCGTAAGAACATTGTTAACTAAAGTTATAAGGTGCTCAGACAGTATTTTGTAATTTCATAATCTGCTTAAAAAAATTTTTAAAAATTAAATTTTACAAATATTTCATTACTGCTGTTAGTCCAAAGCAGTAGTGTTTTACTGTAGAAACATTTTATATGACAGGATTCTGGATAGGTTGTAATGAAACGGCATTCTACCTGCTGCATAATTTGCTGAAATGAACTGTGCATTTGCTACTTTGTAAATGTAAAGACACTGGAATGATGCTTTGCTGTAACATGTGTTGGCAGGCAGCGAGAAGTCATCGCCATCTCCTGCCCCCACCACCCCAGCCACCACCCCAGTTACCCCTCAGGATGACTCGGTGGTCCTCATTGATTTGACGTAACTGCACCGCAACTGAGTCTAGACTTCTCCTAGTTGCAGCATGCGTCGTGTTAGGCTGAACACACACTGACTTGTGTGCAAGTGAGTCATGGAAAACAACACACATCTGGATTTATTTTCCAAAATGGTGCGATCTCATGAGGAATATAGAAAATTGTTGATTCGTAACTTAGTACCTGTGCGCTTTCATTGTGGTATGGATTTGGAGAACTATTGTGTATTTCTGGACATGTTAAGTGTGAAACATCTTAAGAGATAATGGCTAAACCTTTGCTGTGGTTCATCCACGTGGGACCTTTGTGATTTCTGCTGTTTTTAATTGGAGATTTTAATGACTGTGTAACGCTATATTTGTAGCAGATTATGACAATGCATTCGTTATAGTGAACTAATTTTCCTATCCGAACAATGTTGAGTGTACGCTGGGAGTGATGTGCCATACTGGATGGTTGTATTAGGTGTGCATTGGTATTTCACAGACTGTGTGTATACATGTGTGTGTGTTGGTATTGGTAAGTAAAGTTAGGTCTTAAGTTTGTGTTGCCTGCAGTGGACGGACCTGTGTTTTTTACGCATTGCATGTGATAATTTTATTGTGTGTTATTCTGTTAACTGTTTTATTAATGGTGGGACAATTTGCAGAGCTAGTACTTTTTACAAATGTTACATTGAGTTATTCAGAACACTAGGAAAAAATGCTACAAGACATCTGCTAAAAGAGTTACCTCACACGCACAGTGCAGGCGTTTGTATGATAGCTATGTAATCTGTTTGGCAGCATTTTATTTATATTTAACGAGGAACTCAAATTATTATTTTCGCACAAGTCAGGTTAAAATTAATAACATAATTTTGTATTCAGGATGTATTTTCTTATAATTTAAAGTACAGAAATCTTGAGTTACAGCATTGCGCCGATTGCTGTAGGTCATAAGTTGTATTTTATTTCTCGTTTTGCTCAGCATTTTACTTGGAGTTTGGAATAACCCCATGTTTTCTTCATTGCAGGTCTTAGTGATATAAAGAAAATAGTCTGCAAAAAAATTGCTAGTCTTGTCTCTGAGTAAATTTTCCAACATACACTTTCAGAAGTTAGTTTTCCTGCTTAATAAGGGTGTAAAATTTTGCAGCTGTTCCGTTTCCCTAAATGGTAAGTTTTCAGAAACTGTCTTGTTGCTGGAAGCCAGGTGCACTGTAACCAGATATGTTGATGTAGCTCCTGTTTGGTTCAAAACTTTAAAAAGCACTACTTCTGTATTTCAAGTAAGAAATTAAGTATTTGATAAAGACATATTCATACTAAAGTTATAGTAGTTCAACAGGAACAAATAATGGCATTTGTCAGCTTTCCATGAATTAATCACTTTCAGCAAATATTAAAGAAATCATTTATACAAAGAAGTGCTATATAAGTACAGTTGAACCCTAATGTAACAAAATGTCACAGTGCCTGAAAATCCTTACTCTATTATGCTGGATTCATTAAATCCAAATTTACCTATTTTAACACACCAAGAAGTTGTTATGAAAACATTTTTTTTAAACGTTAAGATAGTGTTTTGTTATCAGTGGTGCACAATAAAACTTTCATTTAAATTAAATATTTACATAATTCACTAGGCAAATGTTCTGCAAATGAAATGGTACTCCACAAGACCATAAACATTCTGTAGTTGACAAGAAAAAAGTTTAAATACCGTATTTTTTGCAGTTTAACTATTAACGCGTGCAAAATACATTTCCAATGGCCTTCGTATAAAAATGATACAATTTAATAACAAAAATGTAATATATTTCAATAGGAAGGAGTTTTCTGGATAATAATATATTATCACAATACCATAAACAACCTCACGTTGATGAAAAAAAAAGTTCAAGCATTGAGTGGCACTTAAATTTTTACGAGCACAAAATCCATTCTCAATGACACTTTGTGCACGAATCTCATGATTTATTTATGAAATACAAATTTACTTCAAGGAGCAGAAATCTTCAATGTAATAATACACATCCCACAAGGCCGTGCACCTTCACTTATAGTCACAAAAATGTAAACACTGTCCCACGCACAACTATAGATAAACATTTTACCAATGTACATTTTTAACCACTGCGAAGAACTTTTTTACTAAAATGAAATACGTATATAAATAAAAAATTGTTTGTACACTGCACCATGATCATGACTTCATTTATCTGACACTGACAGCATTTACTGGCACATGTAAAGTCTGCCAACACGCATGTGCACAGCTGGTGCGAAAGCAGCAACCTGTCTTATAAGGACAACTGTGACACGTGCAGGAGAGAAGCAAGGCAGGTTGCGGCGGAAACGGGCGGTGCTGGCACGCTGTTATTATTTACATAATATGTTATATTGATTTATGTTACGCTGGTTTGCACTCTTTATCTTGAAATCCAAAGTCAAAATCGAAAAACGTAAACGAGTCATCAATTAATAAAGAGCACAAAACCAAAATCTAAAACCTTAAATAATATTATTCCAATAAAAATAATGTAAACCGTTGTTAACAGGCAATTCCAGTCGTAATCCGTAATCAAAATCCAAGAAGAAAAGCCAAAAGTCGTCATAACAGCATTATTGAAAAACATATCCCCAAGTTAAACTCGGCGTACAGAGATAAGAATATGGCACAGTCGTGAGATAACATATGAAGGTCTATAAATTGCTGTTATTGGTTACCACTGTTGATATGCACGTGTGATTGGAGAAAGGGGCCTCCCTGCCCTTCTCATCCTCTTTTAAATAACAAAGTCCTTAATGACATGTGTTGCGCAAAGTCTATCTCGCTAAGCACGTGCCATGCAGCGCGTTCAAGTCGCTGCAGCCGGAGATGCTAACAGATTCTAGCAAAAAAAAAAATTGTTTTTCATTATTTGGCAGATGGTTTATGGGTACCTACTCAGAGATACCAACATATTATTGCAGTAGACGAGTGAATGTATTTTTAATCAGTTTTGATTGCAATTTTTTTCTATTTTATCAAGGATATTTTATTATTTTGACGCGTGGTGGTCTAGGAACAGGAGTGCGTCAGTGTCTCAATAGTTCTAAGTTTCTTAGTTTTGTGCTAGACCAGTCCACGTGTGTGTGGAAGGG
>NQII01001251.1:87331-257102 GCA_002778355.1 Clitarchus hookeri
ATCAGCCAAAACATTTTTCTGAGTTGCAGTTGGTTTCATGAGACGGAAAAGTACAGCACAGACACACTTCCCTCTCCTGTCCGAGTCTCATCGGCCAACACAGTTACACATTTTATAACATCTGCAATTACTAATTTTAAAATTCAAATTGCATTTCGAAACACTTGTGAATTTAGAATGTTTTTCTAATTGAAGGGATGAAGCTTTTATGTCATATCTCAAACTACAGATTTGTGCCAAATTTGGCAGACAAGAAGTACTATGGTTTGCTATATAAAATTGTGTTTTAATTTGGTTTTTTCCAAAATCGTGCCAATACAGCCATTGTTTAGCTCAGTATGTTATAGCATCAAAACCCCTGTAATCAATTCCAATTTAACCTTTTATGCTGACAATATATATTATGATTACAGTAAAACCTCTATTTTACTAACACAGATCTAACAAGCACAGCGATTTTACAACAACATTCTCAAAATCCACCNACAGCTGTAAAACAAAAACAAAATATTAAGTGAAACAACTTTAAAATCTTGGTTGAAAGACTTCTCTAACAAGCCCCGAGTAAGTGTTTAGAGATTGCTTAACAGTGAGGTCTTGAGAGCAGAGGAGGGTGAAGCAAGGTGAGCATGACACAGATCCCCCCCCCCTTCCCAAAAAAAAGGAGGGGGGAGGAACGGGCGAACCCAAAGGAAACCAGCCAAGCAGCTGCATCACACATGCGAAAATCCAGAAGTGAATCCACTTCACCTAGGTGGGAGGAGTGTAGTCGAACCACTACACTACCACAGTCCCCATGTGCTTAGTGAGTTAAGACAATAAGCATGAGACAAACACGTGAATAGAAGTCTCTCGTGCTGTCCCCCCCCTCCCTTCTTTCATGTGCAAGGCTCAGTCTTCTATGCACATAGCAATAGTGATATTAGTCTACTTAATATAACAATTCAATTATTTGACAGAGAGCAGTAGTAGTAATGAGTAAACAGACTACTCATTCTTACGCCACCACATGTTTTCCACCAGACTGTCATATTTTTATCTGTAATGATGGGCATTGAGCCCATCCTACCTGCATCAAAACGTTGCAAAGTTGCTCACGCATAGATAAGAAAATTATTGATTTTTGCTGTATAAATATTTACTACTGTAATGGACGTAAGTTGATTATTTGAGTGTTTGAAAAGTTGCAGCTTTCTTGCACGGCAAACAGAAATAATACATCATAATGCTTATGGAAAATTAGCTATATTATAGTCTTTAGTGTGCATTATAAAAGGTAGACACAATGCACAAGTACTTGCAGGGCAGTACTCTTAGATAGACCTGGTCGGTGGATTGTTTTCCAGGATCTCCAGTTTCCTTCACCCTTGCATTCTGTCACTGCTCCATCCTCACCAGCTCTCAAAACCTCGATGTTAAGACACACCCAGATCTCTTCACTCACTCGCAGATATAGACTCACACAAACAAAAGTTAGGCAAACAAATTATCCATGTGGTTGCGCAATGTTTCGCTGGCTAGGCCAACTTCATCAGGCAGCGCGAGTGGTAACCATTGTGGCTTGATTACCCTGTAAACATCCAATGCACTCTAAGGTTGATGAACAGGTAAACCTACTCCATAGGTATCGATGGCCAACATAGAAGTTCCAGAAAACGAGTTATACTAATTTCATAGTAAAATTGTTGGTTATACATTGCAGGATTTTTTGTGTTTCTAACACTTCCTTAGAATCGAAAGTTGAATGAGAAACGACAGACTGGCGATAGCTGCACACGACTCAAGTCACCGTCATGATGTCCATCCTGCTCCTTACTGTGCATTCGTCAAGTGTCATTGTATNGCGCGAGTGGTAACCATTGTGGCTTGATTACCCTGTAAACATCCAATGCACTCTAAGGTTGATGAACAGGTAAACTTACTCCATAGGTATCGATGGCCAACATAGAAGTTCCAGAAAACGAGTTATACTAATTTCATAGTAAAATTGTTGGTTATACATTGCAGGATTTTTTGTGTTTCTAACACTTCCTTAGAATCGAAAGTTGAATGAGAAACGACAGACTGGCGGTAGCTGCACACGACTCAAGTCACCGTCATGATGTCCATCCTGCTCCTTACTGTGCATTCGTCAAGTGTCATTGTATNTAGCTGCACACGACTCAAGTCACCGTCATGATGTCCATCCTGCTCCTTACTGTGCATTCGTCAAGTGTCATTGTATTAAGGTTAGTTAGACTTGGATATTCTGTGTGCTATTGTAAATGTTTGCCAGCATACACTGCTATACAATAATTATTGATTAATAAAGTATATTTTACTTTTGAGTTTATTATTTTCATTTTAAGGTGAAATTTAAATTTTTATTGATCTCGTTATTAGATTTTTTAAATCTAGATGCTGTAGACACATCTTGTGGGAAAATTTTAGACAGGAGCACTTTTCGATCTACAGGAATATGCTTTTACTCCTCCAAAGTAACGCATGGCATCTGACACACGCCTTTGTGCTACGAGAGATTCTTCAAGTAAATTTTCTACTAGGATGGACTTATTTACAGAAAAACCAATTTCAACCGATACATTATCATGCAAAAGTATAAGGCACGGTTTAAATATGTACCACATTTCTCCATATTCGTGATTTTTGCCCAACAGATCAGCAAAGAATTCATGTGCATTTTTTCTGGTTCACTACCTAGGAATTTTCTAAACTCATCTTCCAGTGGTTCTTTTGCATCTTGGCAAAGAAAAAAGTACTGATTTTTAACTTTTTCAGCAACAGATTCGAGATTCTGTTACTCTCAGACAGTGCTTGCCAGACAAAATTAAATATACTCTATCCAAGTCGTCGTGTATGGGCAATAATTTGTGGGTTNTCTCAGACAGTGCTTGCCAGACAAAATTAAATATACTCTATCCAAGTCGTCGTGTATGGGCAATAATTTGTGGGTCAAGTGAGGTTATTCCTTGTATTCTCTTGCAATTATTAAACAGTTTTTATCACTACTTTCTGTCATTCAAGCCTGAATGTGAGAACGCCTTTCTCACATGCCTTTAAATTTTTGTTATATGTTTCTCAGTACCGAATCCAAGTTTAATATGTTTTAACTTTTAACTGAAGCAGATTTTCACTGCAATTAAGATAAANGTTTCTCAGTACCGAATCCAAGTTTAATATGTTTTAACTTTTAACTGAAGCAGATTTTCACTGCAATTAAGATAAAGTACAAGAAGTTTACTAGCACAGTCAACAGTTTCCAATGTTGCAGATTTAACAACACGATTCATCAGCCCTCTTAAAAGATCACTGTACATACAAGAAATAAGAGGCCTTGCAGACTAAAATTTCTGTAGGGACGGTTCACATTCAGGAGCCAATCTCTTACGACAAGTGTGTTTACATTTGTAAAATTTGTCTCGATGTGCTTTACAACACTCTTAGCAGGTTTTGTATAACAATTTAGAGGTATGCACAAATCTACTTCTTGTCAAATATAAACAAAGTTCGTTCTAAGCAACAGACATTTTCAACCCATCTGATAGTACAGTATTTCGGGGGAAATAGTTCACTGCCAGTAATGTTAGTGAAACTGGCCCGGCAAGCTGGAGAATCCTAAAACAGAAAGTAAATGTCTCACAGGAAAGAGTGGAGTTCCCAACCCACACCGATTAACCCTGTTTTAACTGCTCCATTGATAACCTGCACTCCACAGACATCAATATTTAAAAGTTTCTTACCATCAGGATTTTCAGCTAGCATATCTTCCAGTTTGTTCAGAAAACTTAAATTTACACTGCGCCCATCCATGGACACTTGCAGCAAATTTTTTCTATGTAGAGGTCTTAGGCCTTCATTGAACTGCTCTAAAAGGTCACTGGCCTTTAAAGACCCTATGAAACAATGATTCCAGTACTGTGTCGACACTTCTTGCATATTAACGTCAAAATATCCAACATGGATGTCCATTTGCCTCTTTTGGGTTACAAATACATTAAACAAATGACAATCCTCAGATACGTTTATACAGTGGAAACTCTATTCATCAAATTTCAGGGGACTGGCATAAAAATTCTATTGATGCGAACATTCTGTAGATAAGGACTAGACACAANCTATTCATCAAATTTCAGGGGACTGGCATAAAAATTCTATTGATGCGAACATTCTGTAGATAAGGACTAGACACAATTAGTCAACCCAAAAAAAACCTAACCTCATTAAACTTTATGTTGAACACATTGAAATGCCTATGTTAGGTATCTGTCAAATTAACTAAAATAAAACAATGCAAATGGGAATACTGAAGAAAACATTCATAATACAGTAGAACCCGGTAATAAATTATTCTAGGAAACCAAGAAGTGTTGACCTAACATGCAATAAAAAAAATCAACCCCCTTCCCCCCCCAAATTAACAATCCACTCATTTTTTCCGGTATTCACACTCTAACTGAATAAAAACCGTATTTAAACACCNCTATTCATCAAATTTCAGGGGACTGGCATAAAAATTCTATTGATGCGAACATTCTGTAGATAAGGACTAGACACATTAATTAGTCAACCCAAAAAAAACCTAACCTCATTAAACTTTATGTTGAACACATTGAAATGCCTATGTTAGGTATCTGTCAAATTAACTAAAATAAAACAATGCAAATGGGAATACTGAAGAAAACATTCATAATACAGTAGAACCCGGTAATAACTTATTCTAGGAAACCAAGAAGTGTTGACCTAACATGCAATAAAAAAAATCAACCCCCTTCCCCCCCCCCAAATTAACAATCCACTCATTTTTTCCGGTATTCACACTCTAACTGAATAAAAACCGTATTTAAACACCNCCCCCCCCAAATTAACAATCCACTCATTTTTTCCGGTATTCACACTCTAACTGAATAAAAACCGTATTTAAACACCTCTTTTGACACCATGTGCACAGAAATAGCTGCCCCCGTAGCGGAAGTATTATCCATAGAGCAACTAACAGTAGCAGTTACTAATGAAGAAATAAAAATATCTTGAATATTGTGATTGATAAAGTGCAGTGAATAGGGTTTCCTTAATTTGTCATTGCCTTTTCTGTTAACTTTCCAGGGAAAATTATTAGAATTATATTTATACACACATGCATTCGTAATTTTAATGAAAAATTTTCAAGCTAAAATTTTGAGTATGTTTTTAGCAACGCCGCATCGCAAATCAATATCTCAAAAAAATGGCACCGCCGTTCTTGTGGTGGTTCTGCTGGTCGTTACCAACATGGCTGCCGCCGTGAACATTGCAATTGCTTGCTGAAAGTGTACAGTGTATATATGTACTGTATTTCTACATTTTTCGGTTTTTTTTTGTGCTATCTAAATACAAGATGTGTAGTCCGAGATGTCTATTGTTATTTGATAATTTTTGTTTTAAAGTACAGTGGAACTGCATTATAACGATAGTCGACAATGGCAAAATAAATTATGACTATAGCGAGTTATCGTTATCACAAAATTTACAGTCTCTCATAATTTTTTTATTGTATTTGCCCTTGTAGATTCTGTGTTTGAACCAGCAGACGGACGTTGCTTTCTCCTCCATTCTTCCCCTCCCCAAAATTTTCCGGCTGTGGGAGGGAGTTAGTTGCCTACCAATCAGCACGCTACTTCATTCCTTGTCTCTTCTCATGTCTCGCCACCCTACCTGATTCCACCAAACCTTTGTTTTCCTGCAAGGAAGAGGACAGCCAACCTCTCAGGTTGAGAAGGGAAGAGGTGACTGTTTTTTGAGGGGTGACATTTCAGCACGGGGAAGAAGGAAAAAAACCCAGCACGTTACTGTAAGTGACACTATAAGCAGGAAAACACTATGAGGGAAACCCAAAAATTCCAGAATCTGGACACCAAAAGATATAAAATTATGCACTATAATAAACACACAACTTTATAAAATGAACGAAACAAATATTTTTTTAAAAATACAAAATCTTTCATGAAATTTGATCTCCTGGTTGCACATGTCAAAATTAGAATGACAGAAAATCCACACTGTATTTGTGTTGTGGTTGGTCACCCTCCTATTAAACAGCCTTCTACTGGTGTGTGTCAGGCATGATGTCTTGTTGACCTAACAAAAGAGAGAAAGAAAAAAAAAGGGGGGGGGGCTGTGAAAACATTCACTCCTTCCCCTTGCTGGCTGACAGACCCTCATCAATGTCAAGATGGTAGATTATCTCAGCAGGGTGGAGCTTGGGATAAAAACTACAAACTGTGTTTGAAACCATGTAAGTTGGGTATCTTTTCCATTGTTGTATTTCTTTCCCAGTGGGCTTCCTTCCCAGGAAAAATTTCAAAAGGCCAGCACAACATGTGAATATGAAATGAAATACTTTCAGTTGTGAATTGAAGTTATGTGAAATGGCTCTGAGACAAGAAATAACTTACTGAATCAGAAACAGTTTGCATTATTCGGGGGAAAATGAAAACATTACTTTCGGGAATGCTTGTTATTGTTCTTATGGAGAAACATTCAGAACCAGAAAAATCATGCATTATAGACGGGAAACCCCTTTAAAAGGGAATCTTATAAGCGGGCTCTACTGTATCATAAACAATGTAGCATTGTCTAGCATCTGTTAAGACGTAATCATGCTTTTCTACTTACACGCCTTGCATGCACGTGGCGATGCGATGACCTTGCAAGCGGCAGTCTTCCTACTCCCAACATAAAAGGAGCGGTAGGCTGCTAGCATATCGCCAACACCATTCCTCTCCCCATCTACATTTTTTCCAGCTTACCCCTCTTTTCTTGGGCAAGATTAGCTCTACTCCCATTCCTATCTCTGCCCCCTGTTATTATACCCTCTGCCATATCCCTCACAACACCCGCCCGCTCCGCTTCTCTGGGTCCGGCCGACGCGAGTGTCACCATGCGACAAAAACTAAAAAAGGCTGGCTCGCGCGTGGCAAGTGGGTAAATGTCACTCGCTATACAACGTTTTTAAACATTTAAAAAATACGAGTTTACAAATGTTCATATCGCTATAGCGAAAGGCTTCATCAACAGCTTTGCATTATAAATGAAATAATTACCTTTCAAATGATAGGGAAAATGACTGTGCATTTAAAACGTGACGCCATAGGCCATACTAGTAATAACACGGTTCTACTGTACGAGTTAGGTGCGACATTGTGACAAAAGCAACAACAGGTTATTTCGGAATTGGTAGATTACATAAATAGGACTCGACGTAGCGAAAATTTATTTTATTTGTGTTATCTATTAGTATTACTAGCGCATGTGTGCATGATGTACTGTATACCGACTTCGTATCCCATGGTGACTGCTGTCGATACTTACACTTTTTTGTTAATACTTCGTTTTTTAAGGATCGGAGCATGTAATTTTTGGCGATGCTACAGAAATGTTTGTTCAATAGATGCAGTAAAAAATTAATTATGAGTTGGCAAAAACTGACTTTTGTTAGCATTATTTACATAGGAATTTTTTCGGGACAACAGAAAATTTTCTGTGGACACGGACATTCGATCCATCTGTGCTCGATGGATTGAATTTCTGAAAAGTGAACTGCTAAATCATGGTTTATTAAGGAAGAACTCTGGGAGGCAATTGTACTATCTGGAAACATAACCTTGAACATATAGCTGACATTACTATATGAATTCATTGAAAATTGATTAGCAACAACATTTAAACACCAAGTAATCTCTACATGTGCAACATCACTTTTACAAACAATAGAATCTAAGTGTGGTTTAGTGTTCACTATTATTCACTGTAGAATTTGCCAGACATCCAGGCTGAGATGATTGTTTAGAATAACCTTTTCTAGCGAAACAGACGTGGTTGTGAAATTCTAGCTTTCATATATTCCGTATGTTTTGGACCCTCAGAGTACTAGACAACAGCTTGCCCTCCAACATTGCTGAGCTGAAATGTTTGTTTGCAGAAAGCTTGATAGGCATTTCCTTCAACTTTACACAGCCAGCTAGCAAAGATTAACTGTGGAGTTAAGCCACAGATTATTAAATACCATCTTTTTGGTCGTCATGCTTATGCCACCATTTCAACACTGTGAACAACAAAAAAGATTAAAAAATATTGAAACAGACAAAAACTCAAGAAATCAATGTTGGTAACTTAAAATTACTAATTAAGGATGTGAAATTTATGTGAATCACGAAATAACGTGAAATTCAGCTGAAAAAATTTCATATTATGTTTATTCACGTGAGGTACGAGATGCTGCTGTAAAATTTCTTGAATAGCTTTTCGCAGTTCACTTTTTCAATGTCAATAGTAGTGTCACACAAGTTGCTGCCAAAAGATAGGGTAGTAATATAAACTGTACTGTTTTACTTTTACTCTGTGGTATTAACTTTTGGTTAAAACTGGGTATAGAAATGAGCACCGTTATCAACTTAAGCAGAGTTTCACGAGGCTTCGATCAACAAAATGGTGCTGTGATTTCTCTTGTGAGCTATGACGGAGAACAATCGATCAGTAGTATCAAGCTTCGTGATAATTGCACGATGAAACTGACTGTGACAACATGCCCATAAAAAACCCACCAAATAAGCCCAATAATTTATGCTAATTTCCCTGACTTTTCAGTTCAGTGGTGACCCCTGTAAAATTGTACAAGCCCTCGACACCAAAAATATTTTCTTCACTTTGTGTGCGTTCATTTCACTTCGCAAACTGAAGAAACAATTTTTTTTGGACTTGTGATACTTTGATCCTGGGGTACACATGAAATTATTTAATTATTCTGCACCCTACTGGTACATTATCAATTATTATTGCCTCTCATGTAAGAGAGATTACTACTGCCACCAAACCAAATGCTGCACACTTTCATGAGATGACGCCAAAGCAACATCTTGCAGAGTAAACAGGTCTACACATATACATATATATACACATTTTGCAGGGAGAAAAAATTTAAATTACACACTCAAATCAAATCTATTTACAGTAAAAAATTTCCTACAAAATTTACGATTTTGCAAAAATTTTGTTTTCGCACCTTTTTCAAATTTACATCATTGCTAAAATATTTTAAATTAATATATACACAAGTTCCCAGAACCACACTTCTCACTCACACAAGTGCAAAAACTAGAGTGCCAGAATGGTCAAAATTTCTGCACTTCACACGAAAAAAGTCCAAAGGTAACATTCCTCAGAATGAGATTTAACAAGCTTAGAATGCCAACTCCTGCCAAACAGACACCAATAATTATCTGTCCACTGTAAGTTAGAGAGTTTTTAACTATCACTGTATGCACACACTGCTGTGCAGAAATTTTTATGTGCAATGCATTTCACAAAAAAAGAATTTACAAACATTTGGAGGATTTAGTACACAGCTAGTTCAGTCCATAAAATTAGTTTAACAAAAAAAGGTGAACTTTGAATAAGTATGCTTAACATATTCTAGCAAACAGTGTATAATTTTACCTATATATTATGTCTTACCATATTTTAATTTTTATCTTAATTATCTTCACACTAAGTTTTACCAGTGATTAAAAATCTGGACTTGGTCAACTTATGCTATTAACCCTCCAATTTTTCTTCAGTTTCCATATTCTAAGTAACATAGCTGTGACCAAAGGGTAGTCCGGATACACATATCTTCTCCTCAATGACATACAACCCAGAAAAACCAAGACAAATACACTGAGACATACTAAATTTTGTTTTATTTAGATTCCTTTTTACCATACTATAGGAAGATGAGCTCCAACATTCTTAAAGGAAACACTTCAGATACAGTCAAAACTCAAATTTACAACCATTCACGGTTGGCAGGAAAATGGCCAGTACTTCAAAGCAGGTAATTTTATTTTGGACCGATTCTGACCCACCCTGTCCCCTAAATGCAAAAATTGTATTAAAATTTTACTTAAGCAGTTTTAACAGTTTTAGCAGCAAAATTACACGTTATATTTGTCAAATGGCTACAGAGGGTTTACTCTTAAGAACTATGTATGCACTTGTAAGATCAAATTTGACTTATTTTAATTGACTCTGAATCCCACTTAATTAAAAAATTGTTTCCATGTCCAATTGTTTCTAGAGCAAAAATAACATCACATTTTAGTAAAACATTAATTTATTTTAATATTTTGAAGTCTACAGAGAAATTATACTCACGAACATATAAGCCCTTCCCTTGTCGCTATGGAAAAGTCTAAACACAGTGTGCCGAGCAGCTTTTAACAAGCAAGCTACATTTTCACTGGCTTCGTGCATGAAAATCAGTTGATTTATTTAAACGATAACTCATTAACACAGGTCAATTACCCAGTCCTTTATAGACTTTACACACACACAACATAAGGGAGGTAAAAGGTAGATGTGCTAATAAAGTTGTAATTAGCATGGTCCCTTCGCAGTCGTTCTAAACAAGCCGTATCCAAACCTTCCCAAGGTGACATGGGCAGGAGGCGGCTGGCTTGCCCTCAATCCGGTGACAAAGAGAGCTGCGTGCGCGCCCGGCCTGATCGATACTGTGTTCTGCCTCGCCAGTCGCCAAGTCTAGCTTTCATTCTCAGCAAACACAGAATCTGCATGTAGGCTCTTAGCGACTAGAGCAAAGGACGAACTATCCGTCTTGTAAATGTGATCGTTTCTGGTGTTATCTGAATATTTTAGCAGCAGTAATTATTTTTACATTTGCTTTCATTTAAGTATAGTTTGTTGTAGGTGCCTTTTCAGTTTGTCTTCAGCGAAACGTAGTATCAGCACACCTTGTCGTAAAATAGTCTGGTCCACCGTTGAAGCACAGCAAAAATTTATGTTTCCATGTTCAAGTTGGTTCGTTTTTGGGAAACATGAATGATTCTGCAAATGAATTATTTGAAATCAATGGCAGACAACCATGAATTTACAGAAGTAATCGCCAACAAATTTTAATACAACATGTGTTCAGGAGATGCTAGGATTACAAACGGTAAGTTTGTGTGTTTTATAAATAATGTATTCCAAAACACTGACAGGTTTGAAATGTTTGAAATGTGGGTGGAAAAAAACACTGCCTTTTAAGAATGTCTTATAGTGTAAGAATAACATTTTATCATATAGAGTATACAAGTGTGAAGTTAACACCGCTAAAAAAAAATGTTTCACAGAGCTTCCTCGCATTTGTACGAACAGCAACATATTTATCACATTTTATTCTTTTAACAAAGTTAAGGCTTTCATAGTTTTTATCATTTTAACATTATAACCGTACAAGCGAAATTTTCCACTGCTCCATCAAAACATTATGCAATTTAAAGTGATAATTACCTGGTACGAGAATAACCAAACAGCAATATCGTCTCGTGAAAGACGTTAAACTAGAGTCCACCCTCCCTTTTTTCTATTAAATAAACAAAATACAGCCCCAGGTACGATATCTTACGGAAGTACTAGACTGAAGTTTCAGGGCCTGCCGTGAAATAAAACAAAAGTTGAATGGTGAGAAAAATGTGTGCACTGGATTCGTGGTATTTGTTTAAAATTTTCTTCATTGGCATAAACAACTGTGATGAAAAGATACGTCACCACGTTACTTATGTTTTGCAATGAAGAAAACATTTGTGAAAAGTTTTGGGTGGCTCATAACAGCGGGGGTCTTGAGAGGATAAAATGTGTTTTGACGGTAATGTGTACTCATATCTGCAGTTTTGAGGAATAATTTTAATTCAAACACGCCTAAGTTATAAAATATTATTTTGCAAATGAAAAACATACACTGCAAACCAAACTTCGCCAGCACTGCATCGTAGACAGATTTACTGCACCATTTTACTTATTTTGATGCTAATGTGTGCTCATGTTTGCAGTTTTGAGGCTCTTCTGGATTGTAAATACAGTATCAACTGCCTCACATCTATCGCATTGAGGAAATTCCCTCCTCTCTCTTGCTGTCCCGTGGAAATTTTTTAGCTTCCAATTTTTATCTATGAAAGACAATTGCAGTACCTTTGCGGCTATCCAAGCTAGGATTATTGTTTACCTAGTATCAAATTGTTGGAAAAGAGCTTTACAATAACAAATTAGTGTATGATATTTTATTTGTAATCCCGCACATAGTTACCGCCTCACCTTGTTGTCCTAATAACCTTCACATACAGTGGAAAAAAACTGCCTCTGGATACAAACTTTTAATTAATCTATTTGTTGACAGCTGTGCCAAAGAAACATGATCTTTATTTCTCTTTTCAACAGTTCAGTCCAGTGTTTCTATTATTATGTGGCCTCACAGAGGACGACTATTGATCGTAACTTGAGTAACGAAAGGCTGGCAGGCATGCGTGGGGGAAGGGGTGAAGAGTTGTGTGTTAGTGAGGTGGTGTCCATTTTAAATCTTACCCGCTTTGGAGTTGTACAGAAGTGAATTGAAGACAATAGCAACGTTTGGCGGCCTAAATTTATGCTACAAACTTAGTTTTCACATTATTTTCTTCAAATATTTTTAGTTTTTTTAACTAAATTTTTTACATTTCCCTAAATAATGGTTTTTACTTCGAGGGAATTGTTATTACCGAGGTAGTTTTGTTGAGACTTGACTGTACATTTGTGTTAGCTTTCACCACACTGCATGTTAAATTAGAGGTTGGCTCCTTGGAAATGGGGCCACTACAGCCAGAACACTGGCCAACTCTGTCCACAAGAGACTGAGTTAACTATATTCTAGATATTGTGTGAGACTTGATCACAGACCAATGTAAAGCAGAAATGGGATGGTTTTCTTTCAATTGTTTGAAAATCCAGTCAGTGTAGCAGTCAAACCTTTTTAAATGTAAATACAGTAAAACCCTGTTAAGAAGTTCCCACTTAAAAAGATTACATAATTTTCACCTGGTCTAGAAATACGTATGCAATTTGACACTTTAAAGAAATTTTCCTGGTTAATAAGTTCAAATTTTCCAGTCGCTTCAGAAACGTCTTAGGATAGTTTCACTGTATTAGAACTGCAGATAGAGCCTGATATAATATTTTAGAAGTGACTGCTACCCATGATGTGATGTATGAGCAGTAAGTTGGCACTGCCACCTAGCACAGCTATACTACATAAAGTTCTGACCTAAACCACTTTTCTTAAATTATTATAGGTTTATACTTTTAATATAGATTCTTTCAGAATAGACTAAAGGCATCATTGTCAATACGTACAACTGAAATCTCAATTAAGCAGTGACTGCACCTACTTAGCCTAAATGGATTAATGCAAAATTATCCATTAATGAAAAGATTACTGATTAAAAAATATAACCTCAAACACAACTGTTCACCAGAAAACTTTTGAAACAAAAATTGTTTACAATTTTGGAATACATACTTATCCTATTAATACTGGAGTTCTGTCTTATTCTGATGTGAACATTCAGCAAAATGGAAACCAGTACATACACAGAAACAAACAGGTGTAAGACATACTATGATAGACTTAGAAATATACTAAGAGTCTGTGAAGACTTTGGCATTTTTTGATATCTGAAACTGATTCAAACTTCTGGTGTAACTACTCCAAGGCCACCATAACACATGGTGCTTCAAACTCTTATGTTCAACATATGAAAACATTTAAATACCAAACAAATATTTAACCTTTATAGTAGAATTTCAATGTACGTGTTTTACTAATTTATAGGAAAGGAAATTTTTTATAGTTTTAGACACTGAACATCAGTCTACATGTTGAAATATTGGCCATACGTTTCCGTCCACTAAACTGAAATTGGAATCTGAAAACTGTCACCACAAGCTTCCCACTGCAAAACCAGGCAATGCTTTAACCTATTTAAACCACTAGCCAGGCATTTCTTAGTACCTGCCATTGAAGTTTATTAAACTGTTCTCCGCTGGAAATAATATATTTTGTTACAACATGCAGATTACTTGAAATTTGCACAAGGAACTGCACAAGTTTCTTTTTTTGTTAATTATTTCTCACTTGTCATAAATTATGTTATCATGTTAATATTTTGAAAATGAGAAAAACTGTAATAATTTGGTGCAGTATGAGTTACTGATACATCTCGTAAAAGACAAAGCACACAAATATACGTAGTTTTAAAAATAAAGATACGCAAATAACTCCTCTAAAAAACTTCACCTCACCACAATCTCCTGTGGTTTTAAAAAAATTTGCAAGACTCAAATTCTAAAACCTGTGCTCACAGACCCCTAGGATATAAACTTTCTTATTAGGAAGTGCCTAAAAGCTGGGATATAGTATAATGTAACACTAGAATGATTAACTAATGTTTAAGTCAGTATACTGGTAATTGTGAATGGTATTCCAACAAAAATTAAGTACCATAACACTTTACAGCCTAACACAGCAAAATTTTCATATACGTGTATTGGATTTGTAAAAACAGCCACAGGTTTCATGTTCTTGTGGAAAATAAAACTCGCTAAGAAATAACGACGTCTGCATCAATGTGGTTTCTCATTTACTGAACCCACACAATGTCACATTTGGCAGCTGATGATCCACTGCAGGCAGGCAGTTTTTACAACTGTACAGCACATTACAAATGTACAAAATGGCGATGGGAGTGGCAGACTACAGCTCATCCCTCAGCAGGGTGTAGCGGTTTTTGGAGGGAGCCAACTTCTTAAAGGTGGACTCTGGAGGGTTGGTGGGCTTCTTGGCATCCAACTGGAGAGGGTCGGTGACTGACTCCGGCCCATAGTGGAACTCTCTGTGCAACTTGCCCGAGTAGAGGTCCTGCAAAAAAGCCTTTATTCGGCCAGGTACCTCCATCTCCTTGATGTCCGGGAACAGGTACATGTGACGGAAACTGTCTATGGCGATCAGCGGCAGGTCACTCTGGCTCTTGCCCAGATGGTGTAGTGGGTGGGCAAACTTCACCCCATCAGCCGTCAGGAAGTTGACATTTTCTGCAAATACACAGCTCACTCAACCACATGCTTACACTTCCCCATGTACAAACTACTGCAAAAACACAGGGCTTACAATTATATATAAATTAGAACATCCCTAACATTTCTCCTGACGTGATGCACACTATGTGATACAGAGTTTCATGTGTGAGAATGGATGAACAAACATGTGTCCAATTTTCAGAATTTTTGGCATCTGATAAAGAAATCTCCCATGTAAGATTATGTTTAATGGTCTTTGGTACAAAAATGTTTTTTTACAAAGTTTTATTTTTAGGGGCGGAAAATTTAATTCTTCTAACTCATTCTTTCAATTCTTACTGTAATAGATAAAATCAAAGTTTGAAAAAAATGCCAATTCTTTCTGCAAATCAGAAATTCAATGTTTTGTTATTCAAAACATAGCATTAAAACTCATGTTTGTTTAAAATTTTATATCATAATAAAACTATGATAACAGATTTAACTGTTCTGCACGCTCTTGCATGTCATCTTACACAACTACGATTAATTTCAAGCATGTTAAAAAAAATAAAAGAGTGTCCAACAATTTCACAAATAAAACCAGCCAATTTTTTTTACAATACAGATCAGGTGGCCGACCACACTTGTGGCATTACACTCTTGAGTACAGATACACTAAACTCTCGATTTTCCAGGGTAATGACTGGCTAAGGATTCCCAGATAACCAATATTCACGGAAAACCAATATTCACGGTTAAAGCATTGAGCAAAAAATATTTTTACATAATGTACACGTAGTTTATGTAAACAAATAGTAGGTAGTGGCAGCATTTTCTGGCTTTAATCACAACAGTTTACATTATTAAAATGTCCAGTCTTGTTAAGTAACACATAACAAAAACAAGGCCCATGATGAAGCTGCAATTAACTGGAGTTGACTGTATATCAATTACATTGAGCAAAATGCATTTGGCATGTATCGCTAGTAGATATCGAATGTAATACAGAAATAACTTCTTGNGCGCAATTAAGCCACCGGTAAAACTGGAGTAGACTGTGTATCAATTACATTGAGCAAAATGCATTTGGCATGTATCGCTAGTAGATATCGAATGTAATACAGAAATAACTTCTTGTTTTACAATAGCTACGATGATGGCAGCATATGCTTGTAGGTTTAAATGAACCAAATGTTTGCCCTGACTTACTTATTATTTTACTCTCAACATCCACTAGACAATATTGTGACAATATTTATAAACATTTCTTTTCACCCAACAGTGCATTTTGTTTCTGTTCTTTATCATTACTGGGGCCACGGTGACTGGGCGAACCGGGTTCAATCCCCGGCTGGTTCACTCCACATTTTCGCATGTGGAAATAGTGCCGGAAGATGCCGCCGGTTGGCATGTTTTATCGGGGATCTCCCGTTTCCCCCGCCCTTTCACTCTGGCGCTGCTCCATGGTCACCTCACTTCACCTCATCAGCTCTCAAGACCTCTGTGTTAAGAGCAACCCAAATCTCTTCAATTCACTTTATCATTACTCTTCCATCATTGTAATGAGCCTCTGTACATGGAATTCCTACAAAAAAGCAAAACTTATTTCTTAGACAACTCAATTTCGGAGTGAAATAATTTGCGTCTCGTGTAGCAATAATTATATCCGTTTTTCAAGCAAAATATGAATATAGCCAATACAAATAAATAAAGGAAAAATTTATATGTGATATTGTGTTTATGGTACTGAAGGGATTCATGGGGGTTTAGTGCTTGGGCATTGTACGTCCCCGTTTTTCGAAATTTGTCTAGCGTTTGGACTTGTTACTGCAAAACCACTTGCACCATACATTACAAAGAAAATTGTTGACCAAAAACCATCTTATCTCTGTAATTAGTAAGAAAAATAGGTTTCATTTTGTGATGTAAAGGGGAAATTTAAAATTGGACATTGTCAAGTATTCCAAAAAAGATTACTTTAACTATTTTAGAAATATTTTATTTAGCACCTTCTGTATGTACCCTTATGGCAATTTAATTTTATAATGTATGATTTGAGACTTACAAATTTTGTCTTATTATTTGGTGACTAGCTATAGCATTTACTGTCCTTTACATATCAAAGCAAAATAAGTTATTTCATAGACTCCTGGTCTTAATATGTGAGCCGAGTTGATTTGAGAGATTTGGGTGGCTCTTAACAATGAGGTCTTGAGAGCAGATGAGGGTGAAATGAGGTGAGAATGGAGCAGCGCCAGAATGTAAAAGTGGGGGAAACAGGAGATCCTTGAGAAAACTCGCCAACCAGCAGCTTCGCCCGGCACAATTCCCACTTGCACAAATCCTAAAGTGACCCAGATGGGGATTGAACCCGGTTCGTCTTGGTGGGAGGCGAGTCGTCTACCTGCTCAGCCACTGTGGCCCCTATGTGCCACACAATCTCTCGGCCAATGACAAAGTCAAAAGAGCGTACAGCATCTTGGAGTTTAGCAATGCTTCACAAAATAATGTAAACTTTGAACATCCAATGTGTGGTTTATTGGTATCATCTACCGTAATTCTTTTGTGCTTTTACGAAGTCTTGAAAACACTGTTGCCAAAATAATTCTTTGTAGATAAATACAAATGTATTATTGTAAAAGGGGCAATTTTACAAGAGGAAACATAAGTAGTTCTATGGATTCATTTGGCAACACAAATTCCAAGAATTTTCTTCGGAAAGTGTACAAAAAGTTGTTAAAGTGTAACGCAAATGTTGACATATTGTTTAAGAAGAAATGCGCTATGCACGCTATGAAGTTAATTTATTGTTATTATTGACAATGGCTTTTTTTTGTAAAAAAAAAAAAAAAAAAAAGTACATTTTTTTGAAAATTTGTCAGGCAATTACTTTGAGGTGCAAACCAATAGTGTCTAGTCTCAGAATTTTGCTTCATATGTATACGGGTATACAAAAATTTCCAGCTATCTTGTCAGCACAATGAACGTTCAGGGAAATGTTAATTCAGTCGGCAGGTTAAGTTCTTTTTAACTCCTTTCGGAAGGGAAGACTGCTTATGAAATCAGAAATCACTTTTCTGTGTTTGAATAAGCACAGATTATGAGCAATCGGTAATGAGCAATATTCACAGATTTTGATTAATTGAAATCATAATCAGTGCACCACTTATTTTAATGCTGGAATCTGCAATATTTGTTACTAAATATCTTCCATTCTATTAACTATTTCTCACTATATGTTATTCCTTAACCTATCGTTAACATGGGTTTACCTTTGCTCCGAAAGAATGAGGATGATTGTTAGAGGTCTGCAAGTACTGGAAAATCGAGAGCCGAATACCTGCTTGCAGCTCCAACTCGACTCAAAATATTTTTCAAGTTCGAAAATTTTTAGCTTCTTTATCAATATCAGGTCATTCAATCGACGACCAATGAAACTGTTTTTACTGTTAACGAAAGAATGCATTGTTTATTAATAAAATATTAATGTTTAAAAAGACAGGCATGTTCCGGTAAAAGGGTTCCTCAGAAATGGAGATATACATGTTGGCTAACGGCAAAAGTAGCCTAAAACTGGGTCACAAATCTGCGTAAGATGCAACACATAATGAGATAGTTTGTTAAACGTTTTCTAGAAAATTAGATATTCATTCTCAAAACAATATTTTANAGTTTGCTAGAAAATTAGACATGCATTCTCAAAACAATATTTTAAAAGGTACATAGATAATGTTACGGTTAAAATAATTCCTCAGAACTGTCATGAATGAAATAGAGTAACTGGCTAAGTGTAAAAGCTCACAAACTCTTGTGAATGTGTGAGCAAATGTTTGTACTAAATTTATAAATTTTTTTTTGCAAAAATATACATTTTTATAAATTTATTATTTTAATAATGTTTTACATGTAAATAAGGATGGATCTAATGCTCAAAAAGGTGAATAACTCAATTNTAAATTTATTATTTTAATAATGTTTTACATGTAAATAAGGATGGATCTAATGCTCAAAAAGGTGAATAACTCAATTGAGTTTGAAAAACTGACTGAGAGAAAGATTAATATAAAATAAAAGACTTCAAACTTCCATATTGTCGATACAAATTATGATAAGAAAATCTTCTGTGAACTGGACAAACAATATAAAATTATTTTGCCAAAGTGATATACAAAGATAATTGAAAATAAAAAGGATGTGATGAAAATTATGGAAGGGACAAACAATGCATGGCATTGTAGTTTAAGTTTTAATTATTTTTTTCCCCCATTTTTTTATTTATGCCACTTTTATTTTCACCGACTAAACTATCAGACGTTACATGGTACCAATTTTCATGATGCATATTTTTTGGCCCATATTATTTTATGCAGTCTGCTGTTCTTCGAAAGTGCAATACATTGATAAATAGATGTGTGTACATATGTGTGGCACTATATTTTTGTGCAAGACTAAAAATCATTTTCACATTTGTCACTAAATTTTTTGTGCCTCGTTCTTAATTCTTGGATAAAAATCAGGGATGGGTCGAGTATGCATTTATCCCCGATTCAAATTCCTCATTTTTGATTCTTGATTCTCGATTGTGAGTATTTTGATTATTAAAATTAGCATTTACTATGTAATACATAAAGTGCAAAAAAATTCTTTCAACAATTACATTTTTTTTTNTTGATTATTAAAATTAGCATTTACTATGTAATACATAAAGTGCAAAAAAATTCTTTCAACAATTACATTTTTTTTTAAATTCCAAGTACAATGATATTGGTATTGGATCATAAGTAGTTCTGTGTTAAACTTATCGGAAGTGATCTAAATGGCTTGCAAATGAAGTTGATTTTTAAAAGATCTAAATATTGTGCTTTTCATGAGTGTTGCAATTAAAAACACAAAGGAAAACCTATTCGTGACGAGATTGAAGGAACCTATTTTTGATGTGTTTAAGCTAGTCAAATTCAAATATTGTAATGTATTGCTGCATTAGCATAAACGTAAAAGTTCACTTCTTTAATTTCAATACACTACATAAAATTTACTTTGGAAAAAAAAAAATTATCTGTTGCTGGGTTGTTTTCCTCCGTCTCTATGTTATGTTTAAGAGTGTATCTTGGGTGGCTAAACATTTTCAAGTTTTCGTCCACTGTTTATCTCTTATTGCCAGCTCTACGGAAACCAAGTGTTTAGCCAAGCCATTGTGCCAGTCATAACCATATTGATGCACTTTCAAAACACAGAAAGAAACAAAGACAAAAACATCACCATATGAGTAAGAAATCTTGCAATAAACTATAGTCAAACTTTAACTTCCAATGAATCATGCCGGACAATGCCGGCTTTTCTCGGGGATGACCCGTTTCCCTCGTCCTTTCATTCTGGCGCAGCTCCATTCTCACCTCAATCATCCTCATCGGCATTCAAGACCTCGCTGCTAAGAGCCGTCCAAATCTCTACACTCACTCACTCACTCACTCTTTAACTTCCGATACACTTGCAAAAGAATGCCATTGAAGACTGGAATGGAACAGGTCAAAGGACAGCTATAAAGGTACACCAACATAAAAATAAAACAATTCCTGTTTCTGTTCCAATTTTTAGAAGCTCACACTTGCAATACCTCAGTATTTATCCCGTACCCGAATAGTGTGAAGTAAGCAATANTTGATTATTAAAATTAGCATTTACTATGTAATACATAAAGTGCAAAAAAATTCTTTCAACAATTACATTTTTTTTAAAATTCCAAGTACAATGATATTGGTATTGGATCATAAGTAGTTCTGTGTTAAACTTATTGGAAGTGATCTAAATGGCTTGCAAATGAAGTTGATTTTTAAAAGATCTAAATATTGTGCTTTTCATGAGTGTTGCAATTAAAAACACAAAGGAAAACCTATTCGTGACGAGATTGAAGGAACCTATTTTTGATGTGTTTAAGCTAGTCAAATTCAAATATTGTAATGTATTGCTGCATTAGCATAAACGTACAAGTTCACTTCTTTAATTTCAATACACTAAATAAAATTTACTTTGGAAAAAAAAAAAAATCTGTTGCTGGGTTGTTTTCCTCCATCTCTATGTTATGTTTAAGAGTGTATCTTGGGTGGCTAAACATTTTCAAGTTTTCGTCCACTGTTTATCTCTTATTGCCAGCTCTACGGAAACCAAGTGTTTAGCCAAGCCATTGTGCCAGTCATAACCACATTGATGCACTTTCAAAACACAGAAAGAAACAAAGACAAAAACATCACCATATGAGTAAGAAATCTTGCAATAAACTATAGTCAAACTTTAACTTCCAATGAATCATGCCGGACAATGCCGGCTTTTCTCGGGGATGACCCGTTTCCCTCGTCCTTTCATTCTGGCGCAGCTCCATTCTCACCTCAATCATCCTCATCGGCATTCAAGACCTCGCTGCTAAGAGCCGTCCAAATCTCTACACTCACTCACTCACTCACTCTTTAACTTCCAATACACTTGCAAAAGAATGCCATTGAAGACTGGAATGGAACAGGTCAAAGGACAGCTATAAAGGTACACCAACATAAAAATAAAACAATTCCTGTTTCCGTTCCAATTTTTAGAAGCTCACACTTGCAATACCTCAGTATTTATCCCGTACCCGAATAGTGTGAAGTAAGCAATACATATTTCCCGAACTTTAAAAAGGAAAACCAATGAACAATCATATTTCCACCAATGTCTTGCGGAGCTACAGGATTCCCACACATTGTACAAAATCGCCATACAATCATAGACATTTCCCGAGTGGCAAAAATTTGTGTATAATTCTCCCCCCCCCCTCGTTTTCCACTTTCCATGGCTGCTAGGCACCCTGATATTTTATTGTATGTGGTGACATCAGGCGGAGCCAAAAACGGACACGTATACTTCAAAAGAATTAGGATACAGCTTAAAGAAATGCTGAAGATTGGTAGTGATGGGTGGTGTAAAATAAAACATGTACTCATGTTACCAATGCAACAAATACACAACAGGACTCACGCTTCTCTGTGTATAGCTCATTGAGGACCACGTCATTGAACTTCTTGACACTCTCATTGTCATCCGGCTTGTGGAACAGGATGAGGAAGGGCAGGCCCTCCTCTGTAAGCTCCTCTGCATTCTCAAAAGTGATCTCGCGCACAAACGGCACACACTTCTCCGACGTCCACACGTTTAGTTCATCGTACACATTCACGTTGCCTAGAAAGGTTTCATCCTTCTCGTTGGAGCGCACCTTGTCGGGCCGGAACACCACGATGGGCGTGCCTGGTGGGTGCATGCGCTCACTAGCCTCCCTGTGATAAAGAAACACACATGCATGAACCCGCACATCATACTGGCCACTGCACACATGTCTATAAGACCCCTTGCCTGTTGCATGCTTACCTGTATACCAATCTTCTTACTAGCCAGTGTACAAGCCTCTGTGAGAGTGTTAATAGTTAAGTGAATATAAGTACGTGAATTTAAAAATTAGTTCAACACATGAGAACATTAATTAAGAGTGGATGTGTGTCAGCAAAATACAAGAGTTATTCTGAAAGTAAGGTCTGATTTCTTATAAAACATAAACCATTAAAATAAAAAAATAAAAAAGTTTTTAATTTAATTCCTTACATGTTTCTCTATTAGTTTCCATATTTGTTTAAACATTTGTGATCACGTTCTACAAGCTTTTGTATGCCTAAGTCATAGATGTCTGCCGCCTGTGAGGATAACCAGTCTGTAACTGATTTTTTCACCTCGTCATCTGTGGCAAAGCGCTTGCCTACCTAAAGGCGTTTGCCTTTAGGTAGCGGAACAAGTGAAAATCGCTCCGTGCCCCACGTCTGGACTGTACGGTGGGTGGTCAATCTGTTCCAATACAAAATATCTTATCAGATTTTGGGTGTAAATGGCAGAATGGGGTCTAGCATTGTCATGCAGCAACAAAACTCCAGACGTCAGAAGGTCACGCCGCTTATTTTGTATAGCATGTCAAAGTTTAGTCAGGGTATATATACTCTTTGGGTGTACTGGTGTTGCTTTCATATTTCACAAAAGGACAACCTTGATTTCATGCCACATTCAAAATAATCCTGCATTATAGATGGGAAACAATGTTTTTAAAAATTATTTAAATCAATTTTCATATTTTTCTGGCTACATAATTTACTTTATCAGTATAGCCTTACTCATTTGCGTATGAAAAATTAAAAGCATCCTTTTGGCAAACAGATGTGTACCTTAAATTAAACAAAGCATTTTTTCGGATTCCACGTTCTTATTCGAAAACATTTTAACACAAGTTTTCATAAATGATTTTAGGCCTCAAAATGTGGAGACCATATTCTTACACATACTATATTATGACAAAAAAAAATAAAAATTTTTGTTTTTTGTATGTACTATATGTGTCTCTTTATTACAAAACATTTCTTTCTTTTATTGAGACTAAAGACATGTGCTAATTAAAGAAATGTTCAATTACACAGATTCACTTCTTAAAAATGCCATTAAAATAACACACACTAAACTTGAATCTGTAGCACCCATTTTATACAAATACCTCCACCTTGTTTGTAAGAATAAATTTTGAGAACCAATTCTTGTTTCAATTTGACGCGTGATGCGTACTGACATAATTATTAATTACAACTCCGCCTCATCTTCTCGTGACACCACGTCACCCCGAGCTGGGTTTGAAACCAAAACGACTTGCTTCCAGAACCAACAAACACGCCCCTAGGCAAGGGGCACACAAGGACACAGCAGCCGAGGCCGACTATGCCACTATATCAGACGTCACGTGTCCGGTAATCACCCCAGTGCGCGTCAAAAGGCCAGCCAGCAGCAGCACCACCGCTGCCCCAGGACAGGGCACCAGTTCAAGCCAGCAGCAGCACCCGAGCCAGAATCTACCCAGTGTGAAGCCCACTGCAGGTAAAAGTGCCTTTGTCCACACCACAAGTGCGTAGAGCCGTTATCACCACATCTGAATTTTTGCCGTGCCGTACGGCTACTCGCCCCCAATCTATACCACAGCTGGGGGACTAATAAGCAGCAAATAATCTAAACTTCCCCTCAGTAAGTTAGCAAGTGCGTCTGTCCGGCACTATATAATTCTTGTCCGACAATGTCGTCATTGCCATTTCTAATAGACGTCACGCGTCAAGTGATTTTGTGGCACCCAAAGTATGGCCATAGCGCTTTATTATTCAAGTAATAAGTCAGCACGACACAGAGAACCAAGATAATGTAGCCGGGAGTCAAACCAATAACCAGCCAGACTTTGGGGAGTCCATATATACCCCATGGCGTCCGTAAATACCCCATGGCGCTCAATTTTACTAGCTGAGACATGTCCAAATTAAACCTAAGCATTGCCGACTAAGGCGAAGCCGCCACCACCGCAATGGACGAAGCCATTGAAACTCAACCCGAGAGATGAAGCGTACCTACATGAAACCAAGCAGGTGTAAATTTAATTAGTTGCGCACACTGCCAGAACAGATTCCACTACCTATGCTTAGGGTGGAATGATGAACCCCGTTATACTGATGGACTAGAATACCATTGTGATGTATGTCAGACCCGCCTAACTGCCTATTGTAACTGGCTTACTTGCACAGGACAGGGTGTAAAAACAGTTAGTTGCATTATTTGCACCCCACCATTTCACCACTTGTGCATTGGTTGGCCGGATGAGAGGATCACCAGACCTGGCTTAGTGTATAGGTGTGGGGTGCGCAAGCGAGCTGCAGAATACAGACCACATAATCGAGGCACTCTCAACAGCATGACATCCACCCGGGGTAGCGACAAGCCCCAGATACCGGAATTTGCAGGAAGGCCCCATGAAAACCTGGAAACATTTACGCAAGAATGTGAAAGAGAATTAAGTGAGAACTGTGTTCCAACCAAACAATGGGTTGTTAAAAACCAGAAGCAGTTAAAAGGGTGAAGCATTAGACTGGTGGAATAAATAGTGGGAATTTATACTGGGCGGTAAGTGTTGGCACACCTCACGCCACACAATTCCACAGTACAACCCAAGCCACCGATGAAGAGGCTGAGGTCTTTATCAGGAAAAATGTGCAAATGTACCATATTCCCAGATGGAAACAAGGAAAGCTGCGTGCGTAATATTACACGCATACTGCTCCCAAATTTGTGCAATATGCTCCAACTTCCCAGACTGCAGCCAGTTGACTAGTTGGTAGAGAGTGTGCGAGAAACCGCGAGAAACATTAAAGCGCAGGCCGCCATAGACCAGCAAAAAGTGGGGAAGGGAAGAGACAAGGCAAGGCCCTCTACTGCTCCTCCTCCCGCCATGCACTCCCTAAGTGCTGGTTCTGCCTGGGGAGGCATTTCCAAAGAGATTGCCAGACAAGGAGCGAAACAGAGCGATCCGCAATGGAGGGAGTGCCTGAAGTCTCCCTCCAGACGCTGACCCATGAGCCCTACTTCCCGGACGCACCACGCATAGCAATTGCCAACCTGCAAACGGCTGTTGCAATGTTAGACATGGCTATTGTCTGTCTCATATAAGTTGGCGAGATTTTGACAGTCAGTGAGTGGCAAATTGACGTATACAAAACAAACAAAGTGCCATTTACAAAATCCTGTATCAGCTGTTGCACGAACGTGCGTCGGCAGCGCACTGCTGACGCACATTAAACAAGCAGACATTACGCGATAAGAAAGAGGTCCTAAATTAATTAATACATTTTATTTTACGAGGTCACAAAACAATGGTTGTTAGTGTTGCAAACTAAACTTCGTAATAATGTAGTAATGTATAGGTGTTCAAAATGAAATGCACAATAAAACGATACGTTGTAATGTGGCACACGCACAGTTATAGCCGGCTTTATAATATAACAGTCCCACAGTTAGGCCGCCATATTTGTTATGCCGCACGTCAAAGTATTGACGTCTGGAAGTTGCCACTTTGCTAGCTCAAGAGGGAGTAACACGAGACTCTTTAAAATGGACACCAATTATTTACCAAATAACGTAGTCAAGTTCCAGTTTATTAGTCTTTACTTTTATTTACTATCCAAGATGCAACAGTTCACTTAGTGTTCACGTATGCAGAGTACAAACAGGGTTCACAGATTCACAGATAAATGAGAGAGCAGCGCCAGTCGTCGTTAGTTATATATGTCATAAAAACTTGCCCGAAGAAAAACCAAATGCAGCGACCTCCCACACCGGAGGAGAAATAATCTAGCAAGTTCCAATTTGCCGGTGTGGAGGCCTAGGTGAGCACTGGATGTAGACTGCTTCAGACAACCGACTTCCATGGCGACAGGCACACGTGTACTTGTGCTGCCTATCACCCCCCTCTCCAAAGATAAGGGTCTGGCGTGGGCTGCCACGCACACACTCCACATGTTATCAAAACTGTGTCGTAGTAAACGATTATCGAACTTGCCGGGCAAAACTGGTTGAAAAAAGCAAATCTAATGTTGACGCGTAACAAAAACTAAAACTTTGAAAACGGCAAACGTATGCCCGATAAACAAACCACCNCCGGATGCCTAATAAACATTAAACGGCAAACGTATGCCCGATAAACAAACCACCACGGCTATAATTTTGAAACCCGATAAAAATATTACGAAGCTTGGCAAAGCAAAAGAAAATGAAACACGTGGCCCGAAAATTAATAACTTGCGATGTTACCAACGTATCCAAATTTAACGCAACTTCAAAAACCTTTTTTTGCGCCGTATCAACTTCTCACACCATGCTTTCCAGACGTGTTTGACATTAATTCCAAAAGCTGGGGTATCTTTTTGCAAAAAATAAGAAGAATGTCTTTGCTAAGAACATGTCAACCTATTAAATAAATTTATATTTCATATACAGGTCATTCTGAAATTTAATGTCCAAACTACAGGTGGCGATTCCTTATAAAAAATTAAGTCAAAAATATATAGGTCGCCACATACCTAAACGGAACATTAACGTAGAAATGAGCCTATGAATATTGGGTATTGAAAATGTATCAACGCTGAATGCCTTGTACAAAAGCTACAAAGTCCACAGCATAAAGGTAACATATGCTTTCCATGTTGTAGAGAAACATGCGTAATGCTGGGCATTCCTCGTCCATGCACACTGTTCGGCTTGAGGAACCGGTGCGTGAGCACATCGCAGATGTGCCCTCCACTAGCTCCATAGCGCGCCAAATGGACATGTCCCATTCAACCGTGTGGGACGTACTGCAGGTAAATCTCTACCATCCCTACTGTTGGCAGAAAGTACAAGGTATTCTGTGAAAATAAGTTTTCGAAACCCAATTTTCACAGGCTCGTATCTCATTGAATATTCAGTTTAGGTATATGGTGTCCTGTACATTTTCGAGTTTATTTTCCATAAGGAATCGCTTACCGTAGTTTGGATGTTTAATTTCCGAACATCCTGTATTTCATCAATGAAATGCCTGTGTTTCCAGATGTGTGTGAACATGAATTTGCATGATTCAGTTATCAAAATGAGCTGTTTTGACAACATTTTCATGTTTAGGGTGGCTAAAATGGATCAAAATTTCATATGTATTTGTTGATGTGAACTTGGTTATACCAAAAAATTTTGGGAAACCATGAATGCCAAAAAAAATCAAGGTTTTGAGTGTATTATTGTTTGCTATTCCTTGTGTTTCATAATAAACCTGAAACATTTTTTATAAGTTCACAGCTTTATTAAAAAGTATCTCACACTCCTTAACTCTCGCAGAAAATTTACTGTAATTAGTTTAAACCAACCTAGAGCATGCTGCAAGAAGTCTGAACTTTCTTCTTAAAGTTATCTATTTTCTTCATTCACACACAGTTCCTTGCAAGCCAAGTTGAACAAAACTCAACATCACATAATGAAAATCTGTTATTGAAATCCCATAATGTAAGGAAATTTGCATGTAACTAGTGTGATACACAATTATAAATTTTTTTACTGAAACAGAAAATCACTTGTTGCAGTGTTACAAGTTTTACCTCAACCTCAACACTATGGGCTTTAATTAAGGTTGAAACCATCATCATGTGTAACAATTTTTTACTTAGTTACTCTTTAATATGACAGTCCACTGCAACAGCACAGATTTCAGAAGATGAACTCCACATTTATCATCAGCATTACTACTGCACTAACCTTGCCCAGCACTGAAGACCATCATCTACTATACTGACATGTTTAATGTGTGTTCACACCAGGCTTGTACACTCCAACTTGGTTCATGCACGCAATTCATTCCAACAGAAGCATGAAATATGGAGATGTGTTTATGTCAGTTATACAAGAAAGTTGAAATAAACTTACATGGATCTTACTAAAACACACACAAGCACATAGACAGCATATGCTATGCAACGTATCTATATAGGAGATAAGCACCGGGTGACCATCAACTGGGAGCATAGCCTGGACACGGTGATCACACCCCTGATTGCACTCTGAATGGCACGCTAAAAGCCTTGCCTGACTGTGACGTCGCCATCGGTCACCCGCATCACATTTCAAGGTGATACAACATCTTTTTCTTATACTAGGAAGCTAAGGACACGTTAGTTGGCTGTTGTACTACAGTGCAACAAACGTAGGATGATAAGGGTCGCAGTGTAGCAAAGTGATGAGATACACGTCTCTGTTGCGAGGGGTGTGTGTGCTATTTTCAGATGACAGCATCACGCGACGCCCTGATTGGGCAGTTTTCAGTGGTGCTATAAAGCTTTGAGAAGATACTTATAATAAGCAAGGCCTACCTTGTGCCCCAGTTTTAAGTCAGTTCCAGCAATGTAGTTGCAGTGCTCGCAACAGTTTTCCAGAGTAGTAGCCCAGGTCAAGATGGACATGTGAAGAGTACACGCGAGTCGTGATTGCAACTCACACTGGCATCGCCCGCAGTCTTTCCTTTTCATCATATTTTGAACTTACTTAAACCTACTAAATTATTTCTGCCTGTGTCAGGGGTCATTCATTTAAGATGCTAGGAGTGTTTATCTTCTCTCCCGCCTTCATAAATATCCCTGCGATTCAAGTATTTTCAACTGCAGAATAATTGATACAGTGATTCTCATCTTGTTTCTGCTTGTTTGCTGTGAAGTATTTTATTTATGCCGCTCCTGTAATTGTACTACATATTTTTTTGTGCCACTGCTGTAGTTGAATTGCAAAGTATAATTTAGACCAGTTGAACTATATTTCCGGCTAGTCTGATTATTTTATTTTGGCGCCTTTATAAACTGGAATGTCTCATACCACTACAAGGTCTTGAAATCTCAGTGGTAACAACACTACACAGTCTTCACATTCAGCTTTCTGAAACTGCATATTGAGAGAAAACTGTTGCTGCGACTGGACATGTAATACAATATTTACTGGTTTACTGGATACGTAACTTGGGAAACACACAACATCCCCAAAAACAGGCAGACATTTTACTGATTAAAGTCATTTACAGGAAAACTGCAGACCACAGGAGTCTCTTCACCTATTTCCAATCATGTCACCCACACATTAAATATCATAAATATTGGTTTAATCACATACTTTCTTCTGGAAACTGTTTCAAAAGTTAAATGGTTGTTGATACATTACCAATACTATTATGTCACTATCCTCCAACAGGAAAAGCCTGGGTTCAAACACCAGGTAGGGCATTGATTATTTTAGTATCTTTACCTACAGTAAAATGTTAATAGCTGGAAGGCAAAAGAGGTTGTATTAATAATCTACATTAAATGTAAAATTTAAATAATAAATACTACTATAGAACCAAGTTACATATAACTCCCTAAAGGATCCAAAAAAATTTATCTTTATACAAAGGAGAACTTTGTAGAAAAAACAATTGGGACCAAGTGAAAACATATTGACCAGAAAAATAAATGTTGTAAGCAAGTAATAGTGTATCTCATTACTTTTAAAGGACAGAACATTCCCCTAAGCCACTGCAGAATTTCAGCACTCAACGTAAACTAACTAAAAGCTGGTGGAAATCAAAGATTCCATGCCACAGGAAGCATACGTTACTTCTCATTGAGTGTCAAGACTTTACAGACTAAATCACAGGCGCAAGCACAGAGTATGTAAAAGATAATATATTATGCACATGTTAAACATTTGTAGTGCATTTTGCTGTTTTGATTACTATGAGACTTACAGTACTTTTAGTTTCATTAGTATTGTTGTACAAGAAGATGAGCTGCAATGATGTTGAAGTAATAATTCCCTGATTCATCTTTGCTGGACAATGGCTACAAGGGATTGGACCCTGGGTCCTGGGCATGTGAACATCCATTACCAGAACTCCAGCCCCACCTATACTTTTAACACACTCCAGTTTTCACAAAAAGTCTTATTAAAAGCTTGGTTACAAACACTGGTCTAAAAAAGGCAGCCAACACCCAGAGTTTACTAATAGACATTCCAACCGAAAAACCAAAAATTCAGTTCTCACCCAAAGCCAACGAAAAATTGGCAGTCCTCTTTTAAATTTGTTGCTACTCTTCTAAACATGTTGTATGCTGGCACATCCTTGCGATCAAAGTAGCCAATCACAGTTCTTTTCGAGTCCTAAACAGCAGAGTCACAAAAAACATTAGTCAGTGCAAAATGCTTACTTCCCACATTATTATCAACATGATAGCTATATAGGAAGCATCAACACTGACAGAACTTAATGACATTAGGCAATACAGAAAGAAAAAGCAAAGTATGTCATAATAATGCTGGCAGATCTGATCAATGCTTAGCAATTCCACTTCGTGGTGCCATTATCAGGCTCAAGGTATTTTCTACGCATTGAAGCAACAAGAATGACCCAGGTGTATCCACATCATGTACCTCACAGCCTTCATAGATAAGGTACTGAAACGGTGTGCAGTCTTTCCAACAATTTTTCAATAGTGACCGTAATTTTGTGGTATAATGATAAAGGTATGCTGCACATCCCTATACGACATTACATGAAGTTATCCCATTCCAAAGGCCACTATGTTAACAACCCATTCTTTTGAGATACTTATCCACGAAAAACTGTTACAAAACCTTGACCTGAAATTTTAGAACCAATGTATTTTAAGAATAATCTTTGAATAGGCAGTTGTTAATAAGACCATTTTTAAAAATTCAAGACATGATTCTTCTTTAATATAAAAAAAAAAGTTGGGCTTGGTGGTTATTGGAAAAGTACTTATAACTCGAGGGGTTGTGGAAAAGTACATCAAAAACTGAGAAGGTTTTGAAAGTAAACTAGCAATGAAAAAGTTGTTATTTATATAAACATATGCATGTATTTATTTAATAACTATGCATTATAAACAAAAGACATTTCAATGGTTTTTGCAGGCTTCTGCTTATTCGAGGACGTCCTCACCATTTTCCACAAAATCTTGCAACCAATCCATCATCTACAAACACAATGCTGTGAATGAAACTCATGATGTTCAGAATCCGCAGAAGGCTCATTATGTTGTGCACCTAAATCTTGAATGTCATCAGCTGGCTGGTCAGGGTGCAAATATTTATTGTAAAACAACAATCTTCTTTTTTTTACCCATCCTTCAACAAGTTTATTACATAATTTTTTCTTGGATTTACAAATCCGATTCCTAAGTTATGAAACAGTTCCTTGTTTCAATATCATCTCTATGAATTCTTCAGAAGTCAGAATCTCACTTCTCTTTTTTAAATCTCTTTCGAGAACCACAAACATCCTATAAAGTGGCACACATGAGTGGGTCGAACACTGGGTACACAATTTCCATAGTTTCTAGATGTCAAAGACCAAAATTCTTCATTCAGAAACACATGAAAATCAAACATGTACACTTATTTTGCCCTTTGCAACAGTCCACAATAAACTATGGTAGTTACATTATCCATAGATGTCTTGAGCAATCAGTCATACACAGCAGATACAATTTGGTTTGAAGCTTTGTCGAATTCATTCTCCTAATATAAGCAAAGGTATTTAATGGAATATAACCAGCTTGACATATTGTGAAATTATAAAGGTATATTCTTTTGGCAATTAAAACTAAAGAGTACCTTCATTTGAGAATTGTAAAACCTTGTAAAAGCAAGCAGTTTTAATTCTAAGAACATTGAACCATTTTTCAGTTGTCATTTGCTCATGTGTTATATAGAAAAACATGACAAAAGATACGTTCGACCGATCGATACTGGCTACGCAACGTTTATATATTGTACGACACAAAAAATAAACAAATGGTAAAATACATCATATAAGAGATTTGCAAAAATCAGTTTTAGTTATTCAATGTCACTGTAAAACCGTACAATAGAACAAATTTCCGTAAATTTTACAGGAAAATAGTAAAAGTCGGCAAGTATGCGATACCCATCTTCAGTGCCAACAGATTTGCTTTCTGATAAATCATGGGCCCATTGACTGGCACACCTTTAACTTTGTGCTGCGTGAACCATCAGAGACTGCATTCTTCAGATCACCATATGTGAACTCTACAAGGTACTTGGCCTGTACATTGCAACACTCCCTCTCTACAGCACGTTCTTACAGGGTTGACCGCGAGAACTTGTGTTGCCGCATTATCTCAGATTTTGTCAGCTTCCCTTCAACTTCTTTTATTATTTCAAACTTCCGCTGAAGTGTGTACGTATTGTGAATTTCCCACACATCATGAAATCAAAATCCAAAGTCGATGCCGAAAAAAGTAAATTAGTTGTCAATTAATAAAAAGCACAAAACAAAAATCCAAAACTGTAAATATAATCTTATTCAAATGAAAATAGTGTAAGCAGGTCAACAACAGACAATGCAATAAATTCCAGTTGCAATCCACAATGCAGTCAATTCCAATTGCAAGACATATCTCAAAGCTAAACACAGCACATAAAGACTAAGGAAGATAGCATGATTACAAGATAAAAGGTGCTCGTGAGAGGGAAAGGAGTGTAGAAATTTGGGTGGCTCTTAACATCAAGATCTTGAGAGCAGATGAGGGTGATGTGAGGTTAGTATGGAGCAAGGAGGATTGAAAGGGCGGGAGAAATAGGAGAAGATAGCTGAGAAAACCAGCCAACAAGCAGCATCATCCGGCATGATTCCCCCATGTGAAAATCCGAGTGTGACCTCGCCGGAAATCAAACCCTGTTCGCCTAGATGGGAGACGAGTAGTCTAACCACTACACCACCCCAGCCCCTCGGGAGGGAAAGGCAAGATCTGTAACGTGTTATTAACTACCACTATTGCTATGCATGCATGACTGGAGGGTAGCCATATGCTCAGAGTGATGGATGATGCGAAGGGAGAGGGGGTGAAGAACAAAGAAGCCCTTCATGTCATCATGTGTTGCGCAAAGTCTATCTCGCTAGACACACACATGCACTCTCCTCAAAGCCACTGCAGCCAAATTTTCTAATGGATTAAGAAATTTTTTTCTTTGTGTTTTGGCAGATGGTGTAAGGGTACCTATTGAGAAATACCTACATATTGCCAAGGGCCAGTGAAAGTATTTTCAATAGGTTTGCATTACAATTTATTCCATTTTAGCAAGCATATTTTATTATTTTTATAAATTTTTGGGATTTTTTGATGGTTGCTTAAAACCTTTACTTAAGAGAGCTGTTTTAGTTACTTAAATATGCATTACTTCAGGGTCACTATGCCCTTCTGTTATCAACTTTTTTGGAAGACATCTGCCCATTAAAATAAATTTATATATAATTAAAAAACCATTTTGACACCAGAGATGATTCACTCGAAAAATTGCAAATTGGTTTGGGGTGGGTTGAAATCAGTCCAAAATCTCTCAAAATAACTGTTGTGACCACCCCTAACCAATAACCCTAATCCCATAAACTGCAGTGAGGGGTTGTATCAGTCAGGTTCTAATATATTCAAAAATGACTATATAATTGAATGTAAATAAAGACCAGCCGAATAAAAGAGCATAAAAATTTAAAGCTGCAAATGTTTATAAGTACATTTATCCTACAGATGAAGAGAAACAAAATGTTACCACTTTTGATGCTGCTCGCATACTTCAACATCTGCTTGTATTCATTTACTATGCCCAATCCCTAAACAGACAAGTATGTGTTGGTCTATGACAGTGCAACAGTGACTTCCACTCACCTCTAGCTCAGACAACTCCTTCAAGTCCTTGAACTCCTTGATGGGGTCAGCCAGCTGTTTCCTGATAAATGACAGGAATGCCTCTGTGGACCTCTGACCCCGGTACTCCCGCTTAGTCGGCTGGCCGTTACGGATCACCTTTAGCGTGGGGTACTTGGTGATGTGGAAGCGAGTTGCCACCGCACCTGTAAGATAACATCATGGCTGCCAACTGTGCAAACACTAGTATGGTATCACCACCATGTCACAAGTGTTTTTTTTATCACACATACAAACAAAACATGTTAATTTTTTCGGGCAGTAATGCTAGCTACTTATCCCCTGAACAAAGTTCCACTTATACTATCAAATTAAAGATACTTTTTGAGTTTGAATGTATAGGCTGTTCACAACAGAGTGAGCACTTTTGAGGTCCTGGTTACTTTTTTTCTATCAGCCATTTTTCATCCTTCCACCACCTTTTAAATAAATATTTCCATGTAAGTACTGTAATAAACACAGTGTATATATTTCACCGGACTCAACCGTTAAAGCCGATGGCTACAATAAAATACATTTATTGAATATTATTCCAAATGAGGGGGTTCAAAAAGTACTCATTTTACTGTGAATAGCCTATAAGTATTTTTACCTTACCACAGCTATGTTATGAATAGCTGATTGGACAATTTTCTGATGCTGACTTGTTATTTGAGATTACATCATCATGAGGAACAAAGTCCATCTTTTAAATTTTATTACTATTGTTTGCTAAAGAAAATTTTATCAACACTTTAACCCTGCATACTTGTTCTGACCAACAGCAAACTCGACTGTCAACCCTGATACAAGTTAAGCTTAGTAGGTCCAACATGTTGGGAACATTGTAAATTCAAATATACTAAAATAATGTGCAAAAATGCCTGAAAATTTAAGCGATGTATTTGCAACATCCATCTGAAATGTTCAAGTATGTATTGCCACACTCACCACTGGAGTAGCATTGTGCACAAATTACAAGGCTAATTTATTGTGTACAATAAAGCTAGCAGTCAACTGGAATACAAAAAATTACCAGCCAAACAACACTTCATCTTCTTGTTATGAAAGTCACCACTTTGAAGATGTGGAAAATGTGTCGCTTAGAAAATCTCAGAGCATGAATTTTTACTTATATTGTTTTAAGTGGGTGTATGAGGCACATAGCACACTGCCCAATCTGTAAAATGTGTAGTTTACGGAATGCAACCAGTGCGCTACACGACAGTTTCCGATGGAACCCAAGAGATGACTCCACCCAACCATAGTATTCACCAAACGACACAAGGCAATCAAAGTATGCTGTATAGACAGTTGTTAAACCCTCTTATTGAGTTTGGCTGAAGTTCTGGGACTTCAATTACTCAGAGGAAATAAAAGGGGTCACAAATAGCTATGAAGCTGTGGCACAATTAAAACTGGTGGTGATTAACAAAGACATCAGAAACACTTCTCAGGATTTCCACACAAACTTTATATGACTACAGCTACAAAAGAGGTATGTCCAAATAAACTTTAAAAACTTAAGTTATTTTTTTTATTATGACAGCGATGATCTGCAAAGTACTTCGATTTATAGAAGGCTATAACATATAAATAAACAATTTTGATGTTTTATGTCAACTTAAAACTTAAACTTTTACGTAAAGAAAGCATTTGAAGAATTGCAGAAATGATTGTTTTCCTTTTCACACATTTTCTTGCTGAATGTTCCAAAATTCCAGTCATTTAAACAAAAAAAAAATTATACATAAATATTTGGGTCAGTGGGGCAGAAAAGCTTAAAAGCCAGATTAGTATGACATGGAAAATTGGCAACTCCTAAACTTTCAGTTCAAAAATTGACCACTGCAGACATACAAAAAAGAGATAACACACTTCTTGAATTATTGCCAGAAGGGATATGGTAATGGAGAAATAACAAAGCCAAAATAAACAATCATTCACCTTCAAGGGAAGTTTAAATGGCCGAGTAAACATTGCGAATTGGAAGTTTCTCCGGATGGTTGGTTTGGCACACACCACTTTGTTCATTACACTGCATAATAAAAAAAAAAAACTCAAAATGCTTGAAGCTTTGTAAATATTACATGCCCTCTCATGTCTGTTCTTCAGCGCTCGTACACTAATATATTACTTCGCCGGTGTCTGTGCCATAAAGAATTGCCTGAACCAAAAATTGCAGGCTAAGTGACTCCAGGAGCAGAGGTATCTTATGCTAACAGAGACCTTTAACCAGGTAAGGTGGAGGAGGAAAACAATGAATTTTCGGCTTTTCATACACTTCTTAGCCATTAAAGGATGCCGGCAACACCTTATAAACAACCTTACAACCGCTAAACGCCTAAAGTTAATCTAAAAGTTTGTCAACAGATGGCTCACAAAATCGACCGGCAGGCAAGTAAGGTGCCTGAGGAGCACTAGGGGGGAGCCCTAGACCAGGATGCTGCAACCAAGAGGGTGGAGGCAAAGTGTTTGTGGCAGCAAGAAGCATGCTGTAGTAGAAGTCAGAACACATCTGATACTCATCGCAAGTTGTTTACATTTCTGTGGCATTGAAGTGTTGTGATTGACTGATAGCTGTTTGAAACCTTTGGAAGAGCAGCAGAAATTAACTGGACCATTTGAGCTGTTTAAAAGGAAATTATAGGAGAAAATTACTTGTAATACATGACATGTTCCGTTTCATTTAAAAGTTCCAATTTTAAAAACATAACCATACTTTAAGATCACAATCCTGATAGGTTTTTTTTCCTTTTATTACAATACATGTTATGACTTCCACTTTATAAATTTAAGGAATGGCAGACTGCACGCACCTTCCTTGTCACAGTCAACTTTGCCCATGACGACCTGGCCTTCCTCGGGGAACTCCTCTTGCACTTTGGTGGCCGCTTCATCGAAGATGGGTGCAAGCATGTTACTGAAGCGGCACCAGTCCGCATAGAAGTTTATTATCACCAGCTCATTTGACGCTGCAACAAGCCAAACTGCACTGTAGAACCTCCTAATAGCTGTTTTTTTTTTCATTAGAACTGTCAAAGCCATGTGGTTTTGACTAATGTTAGCACAACAATAATTATACACATAATTTCTTTAATTTTAATATACTACTTCTACGATATAAAGCAACTTTTTAAAAGGAGGGAGGAATTATATGCTAGGCAGGCCTTGAAATGCAACCCATCTGTATTACTGCTTGAAACCCATCAATATAACTGAACATGCAAGACACAATTTTTTTTACAATACCAATATACTTCTGAAATTTACCAAAATAAGAACAAATTTTTAATTTGCCATGTATTTTAACTCCTAAAAGCATTCAAACCACCAACATCAAACTTGGGATAACTTACTAACAAAACAATACATACAAGACATTACAAACTTACAAAATCACAGGTAAGCCAGGCAACTGTGCTATCAAATTGCAATACATTATTACTTCAAATTAAATAATATTTAACTTAACCACATAAATTAAAATAATTGTTAATGGTATCATACACGAGATGCTCCTACCATCCCTAAAAGAATTACATAAAGTTTCCTTGGTTTAGTTGAAAATGCCACCCAAGCATCTCGTTTACAAAAAAGGACACAAATTGCAGCATGTCGTTTAAATCCTTAATACAGTAACAATGAATTACATTTGTAGCTGTAATGAAAATTAATTTTCAAGTTAACTGTGAAATGGTATCAATTACAACCATTTTCCTGCATTATCTGGTGCATAGTGATAACTTGCACCAGTGTCAGCTGTAATGATAAGACAGACACTGGACAAGATGGCCACAACAGGTACAAGATAAGTCCGCAGGAGGTTATTATCTACTTGAGGGTATGTTATGACAAAGGCACGCAATGTCATGTTACTGTATTGTACTGGGCCCTGAACCAGCATGTAATTGTCTGTAGATAGTTTGTGCACTTACCTAGCAAGAAGTACTCACACAATGTCTATATAATAAAAATACTTAATACTTTAATTAATTAAATTTACCACTAAACCAAAAAAATTAGTCTATAGAAGTTTACAGATTTTGTGTGTGGAGACCACACAGAACATCTTGCTACTTATTTCAAGTTATGGTGGTTGAATAATGTCTAAAAAATTATAAAATAACATTTGTCATACTTGATTCTTCCTCAACAATCTCTTGGTATGGATGACCATGCATCCAACTGTATAAGTTCAGTGCATTCAAATTATGGCACGTTGAAAACAGCATTATCTTAGATTCTTAGGGCAAAATATCGGTTATAATATCGGCAATTTAAAAATGAATTGCACACAATTCCAATATGTAATTACGATATTGGCCGGTTTTGATATATCGGCACTGGTATCAGCTCAGTCCTAGTTGAGTATTTCCAAAGGCTTACGTTACCATTGTGTCATCATCCATCAATGAATTTTCTGGTTTTCTTATAAAGAGTTTATTATTTTCTGGAACTTATTACTAATAATTTTATTTTGAAGTTTTACCGCCTACCTAGAACATTCAAGAGGTCTGAGAACTTGTAATTATATCATTCACGCTAGCCAAGGTGTAATAAATTCCTGCATATTAATCTGAGACTCTGATAAACCTTACTCAAGTCTGAAACTCCAGTATCAATTATTTTGTCACGTAATTTGACATTTAATATGGCTCACAAAAGAAAGGCGATAGTTAAATTTATTTAAAAATTTTAATTTGCCTGACTCAACTCCAGTCCATTTTCTCTAACTTCAGATTGATTTTTATTTTCACAGTAATTTCAATATTTTTTTCCTTTATGACGATGCCAATATTTCCTTAAATAAATAATTTTGTTAGTTAAAATGTGTTGTGTTAATGTAGTGATGTCTGTAGTTAGCCCATTTTATCTGTTGCAATCGTATCAAGGGTATGAAGTTTCTAGTGTCATTTCTGAGAGTATTTTCTGTTTTAGATTATCAAGGGTACATTGTTTTTCACGAGCTCTGTTTTACCTACGTTTTTATGGTTAAAAGCTACAAATTTGGAATTTGGTACGTTTTTTCTTTCTATGTACGTAATCTGTAAGGCGCCGCACGCACGACCTGATTTCATATTGCAAGAAGAAAGGTGCCAGCGTCTGTCAAATATTCTCTCACACACACTGCAACAGTTAATTACATGTTCAGATCCAATTTAAATCACACACACTTAAATGTATTCCTTCCCAACTACGCAAATAATTATATAATCGACGTCTCCCTAGTTCTTTTTATTTAAATTCTTTGTATTTGTCATTTTTGTGTGTTTGTTTATGTGTATTTGTCATAGTTGTTTATGTATGTTCTTTTTTGTGTATTTTTCTTATTTGTGTTTGTGTGTATTTGTCATATTTGTCATTTTTGTTGTTTGTATGTATGTGTCACCCTGTTTATGGTTTACACTGTTGGGTGGCACATTAAACCTCAAATAAATAAATTAATATGATCCTGTTATCAGATGACGTCACCTTTACTCAAGAGACTCCACCAATGGCTTCTGTTTTAATGTTCCCTAAATCATTCCAAAATTCTAATAAAACACGTATTTTGAGCCTCTTTTCACATGCCTCACTTTAATACAATCTAAATCCTCTCTTTGTTCACTACCTACATTACAAAGGTGCAGCATAAATAAAACAAAACAAAAGTCCATCTCTGAGTCCTTACTTAAACCCTGTAGTAGTTCTGGGGTCCAAACCAAAAGGGTTACTACAAGAATTAATATTTTAGAACTTTTTGGCTGGAAACCTTAGACTCTAAACATTAGGTGAAAATGTAATAAAATTTGTACAAATAATTCTACTTTCTCCTTAATCCAAAGCATTTAAACACTATTACATTTAAAAATCACATAATATAAAAACAGGGTTGAGATGATTTAAGCCATCTGATTTTAATCAATAATTAAAATCAAGTAATTTTTTTAAAAAAAAATTGTTGATTTAAATCAATACCTTTTTTAATGCAACAAAATCGACCAAAAAGTGTCAAGGGACTTCCCCAACATAAACTACGGCGCACTCATACGTGCAATGCTATGTTTATCTACACAGTTCGGGTATTCCCCGAAATGTAAACTCACGACTTAATGTGTTTTCGCCCGGTCATTTGTGATTGATTAGTGAAAGCGTGAATACAACAAAATGGCTGGAAGAAAAAAAGATGCTGTATGGGTTTATTTTGATAAAAAAAAGTCTGCTTGCAGAAAGTTTAACAAAGCAGCGTGTAAAACTTGTAATGAGGAGTTAATGGGTTTAGTAGCGAGAATGAAAAAACATTTAGAAATATGTGGGGCAGAAAAGGCTTGCAATCAGAACATCGACTCAACAGCGAGCGCGGGTATCTTACTATCTTTTTTATTAACAGTACTATGATTTTTGTTTGTCATACATTTTTATAACTTATGTAGTTATGTGGTGTGATTTATTTTATATCTTACAATATCCAGCAGGATATCACGCCGCTTTCTTTGGCGGTAACGGATACCGCACGTTCGTATGAGATCAGGCCTTGTTGGTAGAAAACTTACCAAGACATTTATTTACAAGACATATTATTATAGAGATGTTTGTTTTAGGAGTAAACGAAAATGCTTGTGCCTCGGTGTCTTCTGCATCTGCTAGTTCCTTACCTAAAGCAAATCAGAGCGCTGGTTTACGCCGAAAAAAAACTAGATGACTATGTTGTAAAAACAAATTCCACGCAGAAACATCTTTTGGATTTGCAAGTAGTGAAGTATTATTATGCAACTAATACCTCATTTCTGCACGCAAAGCACGAAGAGTTCAAGAAATTGATAAGTATGTTACGGCCAGGTTATGTTCCTCCAAATCGATTTGATATTGGTGGCAAGCTGCTCTATGAAATTTTCAAGGACGAACAAAACAAAAGTAGATCAGATTTAGAGAATAAAACTGTAACCTTGTCAATTGATGGGTGGTCTAACATATGATACGACCCTATCATTTGCACATGTGTCTCAACGAATGATGGTAAAACTGTCCTGGTTGATACCATTGATACGTCAGACCAGTCACACTGCCGACTTCTTAGAAACTGTGGCAAATGAAAGTATACAAAAAGCAGAAAAACTTTTTAACTGTAAAGTTAGAAGTGTTGTATCGGATAATGCAGCTAACATGGCAAAAATGCGTAAGCAGCTTCAAACAAACACTGCTGACGATAATGGCGCGGAAGTTAATGTACCTATAGTTACCTACGGATGTTCTGCGCATATTCTTAACCTATTGGCTAAAGATTTAGAAATTCCAGATGCTACAACACATGTTCTGAAAGTTATCAAGTACTTCAGAAACAATCATTTTGTGCATGCTAAATATTCACTCACCAAGGTGAATAGTTTAGTAATGCCACAAGAAGTAAGATGGAACACAATGTGTGATTCACTAAAGAGCTATGTTAAAAACTGGCCCATTTTGATGCAAATAGTAGATGAAAATAAAGAGGAAATTAGCTCTGACATTAGAAACCTCACACAAAATATGAGTATTAAAAGAAATGCAGAAGGTCTAATTGCACGACTAGAGCCAATAGCCAAAGCTCTGGACAAGATTCAGAGCGATAAGTGTACCATTTCAGATAGCGTACTTATCTGGAAGGAATTAATTGACAAACTAGAGGCGGTGTCATGAAACGTTATCGCCAAGCGATGACACAGGCTCACTATCTAGCTTACATTGTAAATCCAAAACCACCCCAAGAAAAGTTGTCAAGCGACAAAAGTGATACAGCCTTACAAATTTTGTTAGAAAGCTATGGAGAGACAGGAACCAGTTTGATGAATAGCATTATTCGTTTGAATGCAAAAGTTGAGCCTTTCACTGGAGTATTAGTTGATGAACAAGTCATACAGAAAACCACCCCTACTGATTGGTGGTTAGCAATCCACAACATGAAAAAATGTATAACTGAAGCAGAATTACAGATAATAAAGCAACTGCTAAGTGCTGTTGCATCTTCCGCTGGGGTGGAAAGAATATTTTCAACGTTTAATTTGGTGCATACCAAAATAAGAAATAGGTTAGGCACCAAGAAGGCAGCCAAATAAGTTTTCCTTTTAAAGAACCTGAATGGGAAAAAATTATTATGTAACCAGCCAAACGGATTTTGTCAATTTTAAGTCATTGATTTTCTTAATTTTTCATTATTGATTTTTTGTTTGAATGTGATTAGTATTGATACTTTTAGAAGAAACTGCAAAGTTGATTCTTTTTTATTTTATAAATTAAAATATAATTAAAATAAACAAAGAGATTTTTTAAAATAATAACTGACTTCCAAATGAAAAAACACCCATTTGAGCCATTTTCACTATTACAAAAACATTGCCTTAGAGAGAAATGGAGGAACTGAAAAACATATACAGACATGTAACATTTCTTAAATGCTATTCGTAAGCAGACCTCGCTCAGGCGCGTTGGGTGGTTACTGGAACGTTTTCTGCTGGAGCTCTGCACACAGTTTGGCGGCCTACCCAAGTGGCCTCCTTAAAGAAATGTTGATCATTTTGCTTCAAAATTTGGAGTGTAATTCCTGTACTTACTGTACTATGGTTCGTTCTGAAATGGACTAGAAAATATTATGTTAAGTAAATGCATTAACCAACGAGTACACAATTCTGCTGAATTATCACAATGACATCTTGAGCACCTGATGTGTCCGCTTATTTTCTATTTACTATTCTTTTCTTTTCCTCCATTTTATAGTATCTACTATTATTGACATAAGCGGTGCAAGGTACCATTAGTGGCTTCCATCAACAGATTACGACACTTATTTATTTCTTCCGTAACAGTCTGTGTTTTAGAAATTTTTCATACAGACATGCAGCATTCAACAGAAACATTAGTGTTGTATTTGAGATTGTTCTCATGAGATCTTGGAATTTCCCTAAAGTTCCACAAAAATCAGGAAGCACATTCTGTATTGTATGGTGCACTTGACCCACCACTCATGCAATGTTACCAACATCAGTACAAATCATCACATGCATTTAGAATGTCCCCAAACCTAGAACACAGGTTTCATCAAGAGTTTCCTGTTATAATGTGGAATGGGAAGGGACTATGGTAGAAGGAACCTGACACTTGACAGTATCGTAAGTTGCTTGTAAACAGTTAGTTCTGTAATTAATGACCGGGCAGCCTTTTCTCTCATTCCAGCAGGCCCCTCTCCACTGGTGAAATTTTTGGATGTTAAAACAAACTGCTCCAAAAACTGCAATTGATTGGTTTTGTATTTGAGAGCTTCTCTAGTTGAAGCATTTGGCAGTCTTCAAATAAAAAGTTGGGGAAAAAACAGCTTTGATAATAAAGTCATTATAAGAAGAAAAAATAATCTAATTAAAAAAAGAAATAATAATTAAATAGTGACACAAATATTTAATCACTATAAAATTTCAAACAGTAACAAATGCCAAGAATATTTTTCGAGTGACTTTTAAGTTGCATTAACCTGTTTGCACTTATAACCAATTGCACATTGTGGCAGCATAAAATTTATTTTACTGTAACTATGCAGTAAAAAATTTTTGAATTTTTTATTTTCTTTGTTAGTTAGATAACATTTTCTATGTATAAAAATTAGTTTACACGATTTTTTTCTCATTTTATCATAAATATATTAAAGAACATTACAAAAAAAATAAATAGCTCCAGTTTGTTTGTAGTTGAGAAAAAACTGAACCCTCAACTGCATAACTACTCAATATGAAAATTAATGCCACAAAATTGCATGATTTACATTAATGGGCAACTGTTTACAGTATATATTCGGAATGTACCTGTAAGTTAATTGCCACTTCTGTACATTGTGACCTACCTAGGATGGTGTCCAAATTGCTGTTCGTCAGCTGCACAGCTCCACTGTCTGTCGGATTATAGAAGAAATGACACACCTGCACAAATATATTTACATGTAAACCACCACTCGGAGGATACAAATGCATGAAACTAATTTTCTGATCTACTAAACCAAAAACAGTATTAACAGTACACAGTTTGACAACTGATGCTGCAAAGCTTAACTGCTCCATTTGGACAGATTTGTATATTAATCACATGTACATACATCAACAAATTACTTCACACACTATATGATTCCCAATATTTTTACAGTTTACAAGAAATTGATAACAGTCCTAACCATGCATGCAGTTGCATGCGTGCACACACACACACAAAACTTAGTGCACACATACTGTAGAGCCCCTCTGATACGAAGCCTCACAGTTTCACGGAATAGGGTCTTCAGTGAGGGATGGTCTTAATAGAAGTTTTGGGAAATTTTGGACCGATTTTCACTTACCGCAAACCCCTAGACATCAAAATATTACATTTTTTTGCATTAAGATCAAATTCAATTTTGTTTGGTGTAAAAATGACAAGGTTTTTTTTTAATTGAATCAAAATTTATTTTAATAAGCAGAAATATTCTGAAAAAATGATATTTTAGAAGGGCACATTGGACCTACTTTTATCANGCATTAAGATCAAATTCAATTTTGTTTGGTGTAAAAATGACAAGGTTTTTTTTAAATTGATTCAAAATTTATTTTAATAAGCAGAAATATTCTGAAAAAATGATATTTTAGAAGGGCACATTGGACCTACTTTTATCAAAAAAGTTTACCAAGATTAAAGTGAAGAGCAAGTTTTACTGAGCACGTAACCCATTTTCAATTGCATCTTGCTGGAAAATCAGAGGATTCATTATTATAATGTTAATTTATTTCAACAAATGCAACACTTCTGACTAAACTGATATCATGTAAAGGCATATATGACACCCCTTTGTCCCCAAATAATGTGCAAACGTTGTGCCTGAGCGCAGGTGAAATTTTATGGGAAAACCAGAGGATGTGATTTTGAAAAATTAATTATAGAAGATAGTAAAAAAAAACAGATCTTAATGACAGTATTTAGTCACTGCTGTGTCAAGCATCACATTTTTCTTCAAATGATATATTAATAACTTCGAAAGGTAGACATCTTATCACAAATTACGTCTATTGCTATGATGCAAAGGTACACCTGGCTTGGAGGGACAAGCTTAGAATAGTCTGTGTTTGGCCGTTTTCAGCACGACCAGCATGACGACCTTTCCACTACCACCATAGCGGGCAAGAAGGGGGATGATTGCTTAGCAACCAGTGTGGCATACTCGCACCTTCCCTCTGGTGGCCGACTAAGAGGGGTGAAGTGATCCTGTGGAGGATTTGTCACTGTGTCTGGCCTGGAAGTATGTACCTCCCTCCCCTCTCTCAATTTACGCACAATGCATTATGAAAACTGTTACTGTAAGCTATCTCAGCCACAGTTTTTGATCACTTTCTGTGATGACTGTGTCGTTTTACGGCATTATACGGAAATAAAGACAAATGTGTTCTGTATAGTCCTGTACTACTTTAAAAATGCTTGTTTTCACCATTTTCAGTTTCAAAAATTTTTTATATAGAAGCTAGTCTTCAGGCATGTATAAACCTTCATTAATGCCCTTCGTAAGCAGGGACCACAAAAATATACGGAGCAGTTTTTAAAATAAAATGTATTTAACTTTAAACTTAGCACACAGTTATCTGCGAGGAAAATTAAAATTAACAGTGAATTACAGTAGTGGTGCTACTGGTAAAAAATATGATGTTGACGATACATACATAAGAGTCTGTACAAAATAAAAAAAAGATGATAGATATGCNCTACTGGTAAAAAATATGATGTTGACGATACATACATAAGAGTCTGTACAAAATAAAAAAAAGATGATAGATATGCAGTTCATGGTCCCACATATATGGTAACACTTCAGTAAATTTCAGCCAGTCTGTCTTCCAGACAGTAAATGAATCACTCCTATGCCTGCTATCTCTTCCACTTCCCCTTTGCATTTAGTTGGGCAACTGTCAAAACATTTCGCACTCATGCCTTCTTCCACCAAACTTCCTGTGACAGGGATACCCTTTGTCAGCCGACCACGAACAATATCACTTTTCCTCCAATGCCGCCTCAGAAACACATAAATAGCCAGAGTTCTTAGTCTGCGGACACTGAGTGGGGAGGGGGGGGGGAGCTCTATTGCTTGTTTGGTGCAGCCAACTGCTTGGGGTACAATTCTCGGGTGTACAACTTGAGTAGGCAGTAGGTGGAGTAGTACGCAGTACTCCTGCCTGTCACATTCTCAGATACTTAACAGCCACAGGAAGGGATGGGCACATATAAACATGATGTTTGGTCAAGTAATGCTGTAGTAACGTAAACAGATGTGAATCTCGCCACCATCTTATTGGCTGCGTATGTGTAGAAGTCACTNCAAGTAATGCTGTAGTAACGTAAACAGATGTGAATCTCGCCACCATCTTATTGGCTGCGTATGTGTAGAAGTCACTGTATGTTAGTTGCAATTTAGATGCGAGACAGTGCAGTTTGTGGCGAGTGGTTTGTGTTGCGCCCGTGAGTTGTGATGTTCCAATCTGACCATGCAAAGGTTTGTAATTTAAGAATGGAGGGTGCAAGAACGAGTGCTTCGGTGCATGACAGTCGTCTATGTGGCGGCTGTTACTTGGACGTTTTAGTAGATAATGGTGTTTTGTCGAAGGAGGTAAGGTGCAANACAGTCGTCTATGTGGCGGCTGTTACTTGGACGTTTTAGTAGATAATGGTGTTTTGTCGAAGGAGGTAAGGTGCAGGTCATGCACAACGGTAGTTGAATTGGCCGAGGACAGCGGAATTGTACCCGCTGCATACCTACCTAGGTGAGTTAATACATATACTTCCGGTATGTTCAACTGTTACTTTAAAACCCTAAAATTCTAGGTTATATTAACCCCCCTACAATCCTAGGTTAGATTAAAACCAGACANAACTGTTACTTTAAAACCCTAAAATTCTAGGTTATATTAACCCCCCTACAATCCTAGGTTAGATTAAAACCAGACAATCCTAGGTTAGATTAAAACCAGACAGTCCTACATTAGATTTAAACTCTACAATCCTACATTAGATTAAAACCCTAAAATTCTAAGCTGGATTAAAAATGTAAAATAGTGATTAACTCATTGCGGGGTTCGGTTAAGTTAGGTTGGGTGGGCACATATTACGAAATTGTGGTGTGCTTGTATTTTTTGTGAGCGTATTTTTAGTGATTTGACCCCACAATTTCTCTGATCTTCATAGCCCTCCCCACTATAGTTTTTGAAGTTTGTAAGCATAATACTTAATGCTGCTCGTGAATTTGTGTTCTGTCTAATTAGTAGTGTTGAAATATACCACTTTTCGGGATTTTTATATCTATTTTCGGAAAAGCCACTATTATTTACATTTACCATAGTGTGTTCAAATAGTATCTTTATAGCTGTATAAACTGTATGCGTACTAATACTAGAGTAAATATTGCTTTTGTAAAAAAAATTATTTTGTTTAAGTCAATTTTTTGGTATGTTTTGATTTATTTGTTACCTGTTTTGTATGTTTATATTGTATTGTAGTGACTCATTCCATGTCCTGTAAGATGTGCTTTCACAAAAAATCCACAGAATGTGATAAATAAATAAATGTATTCACCTAGTACTTGATTAAGAATTAAAATTCTGAAACTAAACCCTTCAGCCAATCTGTCTACTAAAGGTGAGTGGGCAATTACATTCCAATAATACAATTTAAGTTATTATATTGTACTGGTATTTTACGTATTTCNACTAAAGGTGAGTGGGCAATTACATTCCAATAATACAATTTAAGTTATTATATTGTACTGGTATTTTACGTATTTCAAATACATATTTATAAGAAAATTTTTAAATATCCAACTTGTAATTATTAAGGATCTTATTTGAAGGAAACATCCGAGAGCTCTGAAAACTGCATATTAGAGAATCACAAAAGCATGTAGACACACGATTTGGGATACAGCCTGCACTCTCCTCGGATGCAGTGTGTCGACAGACAAGACCAGCTATTGTAGACATGCTTATTGTCAACAGGTACCAATACAATGGTAAGAATAGGTGATGCTACATTTCATTTCATTTACTTTTCTGAAATATCTATATAGCCTTTAATTAGGACAATGACAAAATTTTACACNACTAAAGGTGAGTGGGCAATTACATTCCAATAATACAATTTAAGTTATTATATTGTACTGGTATTTTACGTATTTTAAATACATATTTATAAGAAAATTTTTAAATATCCAACTTGTAATTATTAAGGATCTTATTTGAAGGAAACATCCGAGAGCTCTGAAAACTGCATATTAGAGAATCACAAAAGCATGTAGACACACGATTTGGGATACAGCCTGCACTCTCCTCGGATGCAGCGTGTCGATAGACAAGACCAGCTATTGTAGACATACTTATTGTCAACAGGTACCAATACAATGGTAAGAATAGGTGATGCTACATTTCATTTAATTTACTTTTCTGAAATATCTATATAGCCTTTAATTAGGACAATGACAAAATTTTACATAGTTACAAATCTAACTTNATTTACTTTTCTGAAATATCTATATAGCCTTTAATTAGGACAATGACAAAATTTTACATAGTTACAAATCTAACTTCCTTGCAATAAAACTTGGTCAGAGGAAATAACCTTTCAATGCATATACAGTATTTTGCTCACAGTAGGTTAACCAAGGGTTCAAATAGAATGGTTTTCGGCCTATTGTAAGACAGCCGTTCAACATTGAGACTTTAGAACTGATTAAGTTACTGTGCAGCTGACATGTACACTTAACCCTGTAATTCCTCGACATCGCGTATACTACTACTTACCTCTCCTAACCTAACACTGAACACACTACAGGTGACTATAATAAGTTTGTTCATTCGGTTAATATGAAATATAAAAACGAGATAAACTTAAGTGCTTGCCACGGTTTGAAAGAATATTCCACAATACATTAAAACAGGTTATAATGTACAGTTCGCCACGAACGTCAAAAATTTTAAGACGCGGCAAAACTGAATTTAAAAAACTGATAACCTAACTACGACGCACGCAATATCACCAAAGGGCTGTAAATATCAACTAACAGTCAATCCACGACGCCCACAGACAATTGATAAAATACCACGTCCACGTCGTGGCATGCACTACACCCAGTGACAGCAGACATTTACAGACTCCAGAAAAACGCAAATAATTGTTCAAAATACTTACTAATATACAGCTTAGTAATGATATCCTATTTGTCTTTATTCTTTGAACCAATTTCATTTCCCTAAGAAATTAGACCTAGCCGGTGAATTAATAACATACACACGGATACACGTCCTACAATACTTCGCGATCGTGATAGCCTTTTCCCACTANTAGCCGGTGAATTAATAACATACACACGGATACACGTCCTACAATACTTCGCGATCGTGATAGCCTTTTCCCACTTCTCAAATACTTTCTTTAAGAGTCGATAGTCAAAGAGATCCAAACACAAGCAAAGAGGTGCCATTCTCTTATCAAGATTATGGATAAGTCATATCAGAGCACACGCTCTTAATGTGACCATATAAACTAAACAAAAATTATTTTTTAAATGCCAAAAATTTAATTTAATGGAATGGAATTGGATTATTACTTTAATGTCTCTCATTTAAAAGAAAATAATTTGTAAGAAGTTGCTTANTAGCCGGTGAATTAATAACATACACACGGATACACGTCCTACAATACTTCGCGATCGTGATAGCCTTTTCCCACTACTCAAATACTTTCTTTAAGAGTCGATAGTCAAAGAGATCCAAACACAAGCAAAGAGGTGCCATTCTTTTATCAAGATTATGGATAAGTCATATCAGAGCACACGCTCTTAATGTGACCATATAAACTAAACTAAAATTATTTTTTTAATGCCAAAAATTTAATGGAATGGAATTGGATTATTACTTTAATGTCTCTCATTTAAAAGAAAATAATTTGTAAGAAGTTGCTTACGACTTATGATGGACACATAAATATAACAGAAAAAAATATGTTTAGTGGCTAGATAACTGGTGTAGTTGCATGAACGGTATTTAATATATGAGGTAGAGCAACATAATTATTGTTAAAATAGCTTGATAAGCTAATAACGAGCACAAGAATTATGCTTTACAATTCTTTGGGAAGAAATATGACCACGACAACGAACATGGTTTAAGTATTTCATGATGATCTACATTAGCTTTTCTAAAATGCTATTTTCGTTGTAGGGAGACCATGCCATAACAATGCAAACACACAGTCTGCATCCGGAGAAAAACTATACGCAACTGAGATCGAATATCTTAAACCATAAAGGCCCGTTTATATAACCACATAACATGATCAACAAACAAACAAGCCGATAGTTCAGAAAGCTGAACAGCCAATCACAAGGCTCTCTCGTTTTCCAGACGAGAAATTATTTGTTTGGTTTGTTGCGTTCGTAATATATTTTTTCAATACATAGCTGTACAATGATATTGGACAAGTCAAATAAGGAAAATTACAGTATACGAAGTTCATACAATGGATGGACACACAAACACACACATCAGATTGCACATGCACANAAGATATTGGACAAGTCAAATAAGGAAAATTACAGTATACGAAGTTCATACAATGGATGGACACACAAACCCACACATCAGATTGCACATGCACACATCATATATTTTCTTCATAATGTGACTAATCTTCCAACATTCTGTAGGACGTCGTCGTTTTACTGAAACAGAAGAAAAAGGATACGAGAAAAACCGGAACAAGAAATGTGTACAATGAAATGAACAGTGATTTATTAATTTTTGTAGTTCAGATATTCATCTAAGCTGTAAAATGCACAATCAATAAAAAATTCTTTCATGTGATTTTAAAGAGTTTTTGGTTACAGAAACATATTTCTTGAAGGTGTTGCGGTAATTTATTGAAAAATTTGGCTACCCAGGTAGGGCGGCTCTTTCTGGACTAGTTTTAAGTTAACTGAAGCTATGTGTAAGTGGTTTTTTTTTATAGTATCGTGCTTATGAATGGACTAATTTTTCTGAAATAAATGACTGTTTTTGGACACGAGTATGAGTACTGAAAACATGTACTCACATGCAAATGTTTCAAATCACTGATATCTTGAAAAGAGGTCTGCATAAGTCTGACTTTCTTTTGAAATTGATTATTCTTACAACTCTCTTTTGCATGTGAAACACTTTTTTAACTGTCAGTGGAATTACCCCAAAAAATTATACCATAACACATGATGTAATTAAAAAAATGCAAAATATGCCATTTTTGTTGTATTTTTGTTTAAGACCTCTGCAATACTTCGTAAAGAGAAACAGGCTGAACTTAGTTTAGGTAAAATATATACAAAGTGAGATTTACAGTTTAGTATATGTCTACTTTTAAACCAAGCAACTTAGTCACTCCGGGTTCATTAATTTGGTCTCTGCTACTGCTAACACATGAATAAGTGATTTTTGTGATACTTGTGAGGAAATTCATAAGATATGTTTTATCAGGGTTGAGATTCAATTTTTTTGCAGTAAACCGTTCATTTAGATCTATAAATTTTGTGCCTGGTTTTTTTTGCATAAGTTCATTTACTGAGTTTTCAGAGACTAAGATATGTTAATATCATCTGCAAATAAAATTGGAGTAGTCCCTGGGGTTAAGGCACATGGAAGGTCATTTATATAAACTAGGAAGAGCAAGAGGCATAATATTGAGTCTTGTGGGACCCCATACTTGATTTTTCCTGTTTCAGAATAGAATGAAATAGTTTTTTCCTTTGACTGCACTTGTATATTTGAAATATATGAACTCATTAGTTTATTGAATGTACCTGAGACTCCGTAAAACTTAAATTTTTCAATTAGTATGTTGTGATTTACACAATCAAATGCTTTAGCAAGGTCACAAAAGATTGCGTTAGATAGTTCAGCACATGCTGCTATATCAGTATTCATAAATTGCAGTGTTTGTATGTACCAAAGTTCATACGGTGGCTTGTACATCACTCACCCATTAGTCAGTTCCTGGGGCAACCTGGAGCACTACAAATCAAAAAAGGAATATATAGTCACATTTTCATTGGCATGATGTAGCCTCTAATATGCAACAGTTCGTACATGGTCACATTACCTGCAATTTCTTAAAAAGTCGCAGAATGGATGGAACTATGCAAGAACAGCCAGGGGTACCAAATGATTAAATTTTTTTAACAGTCTCTATAGATTTAATAGGATCTTACCCACCAAACATGGCAGCAGTAAAGAGATTCACTGTCATAGTGATTCATCCTCTATGTGGACAGAAGCATATCCGGTCTCAAGTGTGTGAGCATGCAATGTAGCATGTGTTTTCGAAGGCTGAGTTGTATCCGTGCTGGGGGTAACCATCAAATTTGCTTACCGCAATAGCAAGCACACAGTTCACAGGCCACAGTAGCGCGATCCGTGTACAAAGTGTGGCGTGATTCACCATGCGATGGCCGTGTACCATCCGAGGGCCAACCCAGAAGAGCATCGCAGCCAAAACTTCAAGTTGTAGTTATGCATGTGGATTGGTAAGAACCATGCATCATTCGCTGAACACCTGCCAATGGCCTTATTCGCTATTAGACACCATGTCAACATCGCCACAGATAAGTCGCCAGCACGATAATACACGAGCATAAACTGCCTCTGTCAGTTGAGTTCGCTCATCCAAGGGCAGAGTGTGCTAGTAGCATGCGGGACAGCTCATCCCAGTGGCAGCAGCAGGAAGATACACTTCAGTAGCAGCAATAGAAAAACAATACATAACAAAGTGAGTACCTGAGACCACGCAAAGGCTTAGCCTCTTATGACTCAGTTAACTCATTTACATACTAAGCACCGCCTATCCAGCAGTGCAAAGAAATACTGTCCAGAATTCGGGCTTAAATTAAATTATTTCCACAGCATCATACAGCCCTAGGTTACACTATTTATATAGTGAATGTTTTTTTTTACACGGCGGAGGTTATAAGGCCCATGCTGCGATAGCATTATTCTGTGTATGGAATGTTTATAAGGGCACTAGTCACTAAATGTTGCCTCGGAGCGACACCAGACTCTCCGAGGGGGTTCGGCCATAACTTACCCAGCCCTACAACTAGCATCTCATTCGTGGTGGTCAACGGAACTGAAACTGTTCGCTATTCCATACACACTGTGATTATTATTACCGTCAGACAGTTAACACTTAGGTACATGAAAACTTGAATACATAAACACTTACACTTTCTCGGAGGAGGCCTGGTACTAAAATGAACGTGATGCAGTCAGGTCGTGAACTGATGAAGACAAGTAATACATTTTGTATAGGCAAAATATTTAATATACTAAGTTCTCTATACAGAAATGCTTATACTTCGCGTTAGTTAAAAATACATGGAACACAATTCTCCGCTGTTGAACTAACGACTATCTGCCATCAAAGGCTGAAACTAATAAAACTCTCCTGGCCGAGTCGTAAGAGTGGCGGGGACTACTCAGGAATATAAATTAAGGTTTAAGTAATTAATGAAGTATTGCAAGCTAAATCAGATAAACAAAAGTTGAAGTGCCTCAAGCAGCATGATGCCATCACCCGTAAGACTGCTGATGATGACTGATAATCATGGCATCGCCCGATCGGTCTTTCACGATCGGGTGGCATGTAAAATGTGGAGCATAAATAATGTGGCACTTAAAATTATAACTAAGACACAACTGACATATTACTTTGTACACAATATAGTGAAAACCCTCTTTTATTTACGGAAGTGTATATGCACCAGATGGGTAAACTCAATACTGAACAGCGATTAAAAAATATCTTTGATGAGAGTTTTGAAGGTTCCAGAAAGTATGGTATTCTATTTATAGCACATATTGCCAATTGATGTTGATTAATCACTTGGTTTTGTCTTTAATTGAATTTAATATTTGACTGCCGGACTTGCCCAAACAGGCTGCCTGATGACGTCAAAAAGGCAACCTGTGTCCAACTACCTGTGATGTTAATGCATTACATATATCAAATTTTTAGTTGTTATGAATTTCACTTTCACATGTTGTAACATGTCACATTAATTAATACGTGTATTGTGCACCTACTTTCTTTATTAATTTTAACATCTCCAGAAAGTAACGTGCATTGGCTGCACTTGTTCACCACGTGTTTTTGAGACTAAAATATCGCACTTTACATGAAACGACCAATGTCCAGTACGTGATTATACATCTAGTATTTTATTCTGCATGTAATTGATTAATGTCCCCATTTATGCTGTGCCCTGGTGAATTTTGCCATGCTGGCAAAAATGCAAAGTTTTGATACAGTTTCCTGTTTCCCTCGTTAGCGCACGGGTAACAACGTGTCACAATGGATAACAATGCACGAACGTACGTTCAGGTTGCTGCAATGTTTTGTAACGCATGGTTGATGCATTCGATGTGCACACGAGCACATATTTGTAGTGCACAGTACCTACTTGTCGTGACGAGGTGCAAAACGGGCTAAGGCGGAAGAGAGGGTCATGTTAGTTTGTTTGTTTTAATGTGTCCATAAGAAATTCTTTCAGTACATAGAGCAGTACAAAGATATTGGACAAGCCAAATAACAGTATACAAAGTTTATACACTGGACATAGTAAACACACACACACACACATATCACACACACACATATATCAGATTACATGTACACAAATTGTATTTTCTCCATAATGTGAATAATCTTCTTCCAACATGCGAATATATAGCCACCACTCTGTATAACTCAGGTTGAAGTAGCGTCAATANATAATGTGAATAATCTTCTTCCAACATGCGAATATATAGCCACCACTCTGTATAACTCAGGTTGAAGTAGCGTCAATATGTATCCTCAGTAAAATTGGGAGTGTATATCTTATGAGTCTTTGTNTTATGAATTTCACTTTCACATGTTGTAACATGTCACATTAATTAATACGTGTATTGTGCACCTACTTTCTTTATTCATTTTAACATCTCCAGAAAGTAACGTGCATTGGCTGCACTTGTTTACCACGTGTTTTTGAGACTAAAATATCGCACTTTACATGAAACGACCAATGTCCAGTACGTGATTATACATCTAGTATTTTATTCTGCATGTAATTGATTAATGTCCCCATTTATGCTGTGCCCTGGTGAATTTTGCCATGCTGGCAAAAATGCAAAGTTTTGATACAGTTTCCTGTTTCCCTCGTTAGCGCACGGGTAACAACGTGTCACAATGGATAACAATGCACGAACGTACGTTCAGGTTGCTGCAATGTTTTGTAACGCATGGTTGATGCATTCGATGTGCACACGAGCACATATTTGTAGTGCACAGTACCTACTTGTCGTGACGAGGTGCAAAACGGGCTAAGGTGGAAGAGAGGGTCATGTTAGTTTGTTTGTTTTAATGTGTCCATAAGAAATTCTTTCAGTACATAGAGCAGTACAAAGATATTGGACAAGTCAAATAACAGTATACAAAGTTTATACACTGGACATAGTAAACACACACACACACACATATCACACACACACATATATCAGATTACATGTACACAAATTGTATTTTCTCCGTAATGTGAATAATCTTCTTCCAACATGCGAATATATAGCCACCATCCTGTATAACTCAGGTTGAAGTAGCGTCAATATGTATCCTCAGTAAAATTGGGAGTGTATATCTTATGAGTCTTTGTNCTGTATAACTCAGGTTGAAGTAGCGTCAATATGTATCCTCAGTAAAATTGGGAGTGTATATCTTATGAGTCTTTGTATAGCTATTATGAATTATGTTATACAGTTTGCGATGCAAAAGTATTCTGAAAGTGAACACTAAGTTCGTCATATTTTTGTTTCCTCAATAGTGAGTAAGCATTCATTAAACACCAAGTTACAGTATATATCGACCAATTCTCACAAAGGGCAATGTACATTCCCATATAACAAATTTATGCTCAAATGAGAAACTGAAATTTTTTGTTCTTATTTAAGCATTCCATATTTTTGACATGCTGGTACAAAATAATGGAAGATAATAATTTTGCTATTGAGAATCTGGAGAAAAAAAAAGTGCATTTTCTAAAATTTAAGAAAAATTTACAGTGGACAGAAAAGGCAGTACATTGCAGTTTATATGCCAAAAGTAGATTAAGTTCACTAGCATCTGTTTCACTCAAGAAAACCGCCTTTCACTGGAACAGGAACCTTCAGCAACCTGAATATAAATACAAAAAAGTTCACTAAATTATGACACACTAAGAGTTTTCTACACATATCAGTGTAGAAGAACCAACAAAGTGATATGTCCTAGCTGGCAACATGTTTTTATGACGTAATTATTAAGCACAATATCACATTAAAACTTTATTAAATACTCTGCATAATGGTTAGATGATACACACATAGAAAACACAACAACAAAAATGCCCATCAGGTGCACCAACACAACAAATATAAACAAATATATATAACAATTGTTTGTGTCTACAGATTATGTATTGCCAACTTCAACACTTCAGTACTCTCCCTTAATCCNAAATATATATAACAATTGTTTGTGTCTACAGATTATGTATTGCCAACTTCAACACTTCAGTACTCTCCCTTAATCCGGAGACTCGATGTCTAAGCCCTTTATACATACACTGGAGAGCCAAAAAAAAAACTGGTATAGGCGTGCGTATGCAAATAACAGAGGAATGGAACCAATCAGAGTAACGCGATGCGGTCAGCAGCGCCTATATAAGAAAACAAGCATCTGGCAAAGTTGTTAGATCTGTTACTGCTGCTACAATGACAGGTTATCAATATTTAAGTGAGTTTGAACGTTATGTTATAGTCGGCGCACGAGATATGGGATATAGCATCTCCGAGGTAGCGATAAAATTTGGATTTTCGCGTACGACCATTTCACGAGTGTACCGTAAATATCCAGAATACAGTAAAACATCAAATCTTCGACGTCGCTGCGGCCGGAAAAAGATCGCGAAAGAATGGGACAAACGACTACTAACAAGAATCATTAAATGTAACAGACGTGTAACCCTTTCTCAAATTCGCGCAGATTTCAATGCTGGGACATCAACAAGTGCCAGCGTGTGAACTATTCAAAGGACCATCATTGATATGGGTTTTCGGAGTCGAAGGCCCACTCGTGTACCGTTGTTGACTGCACGACACAAAACTTTACGCCAACACCGCCATTGGACTGTTGATGACTGGAAACATGTTGCCTGGTCTGATGAGTCTCGTTTCCAATTGTATCGGGCGGATGGACGTGTACGGGTATGGAGACATCCTCATGAATCCATGGACCCTACATATCAACAGGTGACTGTTCAAGCTGAAGGAGACTCTGTCATTGTGTGGGGCGTGTGCAGTTGGTGTAAAATGGGACCCCTGATATGTCTAGATACGACTCTGACAGGTGACAGATACGTAAGCATCCTGTCCGATCACCTGCACCCATTCATGTCCATTGTGTATTCTGCGGACATGGACAACCAGCAGGACAATGCGATACCCCACACGTCGGGAGTGGCTACCGAGTGGCTCCAGGAACACTCTTCTGACTTTATACACTTCCATTGGTTACCTAAATCACCAGACATTAACATTATTGAACATATTTGGGATGCCTTGCAACATGCTGTTCAGAAAAGATCTCCACCGCCTCGCACTCCTATAGATTTGTGGACTGCCGTGCAGGATTCATGGTGTGAATTGACTCCTGCATACCTTCAGACATTAGTCGAGTCCATGCCACGTTGTTTTGCGGCACTTCTGCGTGCTCGCGGGGGCCCTACACGATATTAGGCAGGTGTACTAGATTTTTTTGGCTCGTCAGTGTATACTGTGTTTAGCACTAGATAGTCCTTTGGTCAAAATGTCAGCAATCATCCTCTCTGTGGTTGCATTGGATAGCTCGACCAGCTTCATCCTGACAGCATACCAAGCATTGGCACTGCAAACACAAATCCACATTGTCGATGGGATCTACTTTACTCATTTCGCAATTCACTGATTTGCATTCACTCATTACAAATCTATCTAGAATTTGGGATAGGTATTTGCACTGATCGATATCCCTTCTCTTTGTTAGGCTGAATTCTCAGTCGAAGGCGATCGCTTGCTTCACCAAGATCCCTGCATTTGAATCGTTGTATTATTTCATCCTTGAACTTCCCCTTTTCCTATATATCGTTTGAAAAAATTTCAAGTTCATCGACATACACAGCAACAATGCCACTGTTTACTTCACAAGCCTTGCTGTATAAACAGGGTTCATGCTCAGACACTTTATAGATAGCCCATCTCATGAATTGCACCGTGTAATCTCTCGTTACATACTCTGGATTACTATTTAAGGCCATACAATTCTTTCTTAAGTAGAAATATCTTTGTTTCTTGGCCTGCAATGACGAAGCCCTCTGGTTGTTCCATGAACACTTCCTCCTCCAGCTTACAGTTTAAGAGGTCGGTACAATGTCCAGATGGTCTATCTTCCACTCCTGTTCAGCTACGAGTGCCAGTAGTATCCTGACCGCCGAGTTCCTTACCACATGGGACAAGGTTTCTCCATAATCAATCCCAGCTTCCTGGGTTAATCCCTTCGTGATCAGCCGAGCTTTGAATCTAATTACACTGTCAGCTTCACCCCTCTTTTACATGAATACCAACTTGCTCTTTACCACCTTTTTGTTCTCAGGGGCATCAGTTTGCATCATTTTGACCAGTGAATCATATACTCTTCTTGAATTGCAGTTTGCCACTTGTGTTTGTTTCCACTTGAAAGTGCATCTGTATGAGACCTTGCTTGACTCATCACTGTCACACATAGTCGCACAGCACCATGCCAGTGAAATTCTTTGGACACATTTCCCTACTTGGGAACCTTCTTTCTTTTCTTTGCGGCGGACACTTTGAGACTTCTTGTTGATTATTACATCCCTGTTCTGCCAACTGCTGTACTGATATGGTGTCTTCGATGTTAAGCTCATAGTTCCTGGACAAAGGTGGTGATGCAAAGCCAAGAAAGTCTGGTGACAGTCTTCCATGTTGCATTTCAGTCTCCGCTTCGCATTCTTGTTGTGCGAATTGCACAGTGGACACTTCTATTTCATCAGTCACGCCTAGACATCTAGATTCCCTTTCAATGAACACAACATCGTGGGACCTAAGGATTCTTTTCGAACTCTTAGGATCAATGAGTCAGTAAACTTTTGTATCTTCACAGTATCCCACAAATATCCTACTTCTGCTCTTGGCATCCCATTTCTTTCGCTGCTGTTTGGGTACATGCATAAAGGCGGTACATTCGAACACTTTCAACTTGCTCAGATCCACCTTTTGTCCCGACCATGCTTCTTCAGGTGTCATATCCTTTAAGGCCTTTGTCGGTGATGTGTTCTTTAGATAAATGGCTGTGTTAACGCCCTAAGCCCAATAATTTTTATCCAGTCCGGTATATTGCAATATTTTACGAGCTTTCTCAACAATGGTCCTTTTCGCTCTCTCCACAACCCCGTTTACTCTAGGGTGTACTCGACTGTTAACTGGTGCTTTATCCCAGCCATTCCAAGTATGCTTTGCATCATTTGGTTAACATATTCCTTTCCATTGTCGGACCGAAGTATTTTCACTTTCTTTCCTGTTTTATTTTCTACCCTGGCCTTGAATTCGCAGAACTTGCTTTGCACTTCATACTTTTACTTATTGAAGTTTGAAATAAATGTAAGAGAATTACTTCCCAAAATAAAATATATAGGTATAAAAGAGCTTTCAGCTGTTTGTTACTTGGCGAGTGTTTGAGACAAAAATGTTATCTATGATACCAGTTACCTGTTATTGTGTTTGGTGAAGAAGAGATGACTTGAGAGCAGTAGTTACTACAAATTACAGTGATACAGAATTTCATGACCAAATAGGTTAATTATACACTTAAATTATGTAATAAAGATGCACAAAAGATAATTTCTTTGCTGGGACATGTTAAATTTTGTTTAGGAGAACACGGACCTCTGCTCTCATTGACAAGAGCAGTTAAGTGAGGTAATTGGTTATGGGAGCAACAACTCCAAACCTAGCGACTCTAAGAAAATAAAGAAATTATTTCTCTTTTTAACATAATAAGCAGAACTCTGATAATTAATACAACCTACTATGCCCATTATTAAACAAACATAACGATTCAATAAATAACCAAAATATTTACAACCTAGCAGTAACAATCATTTACAATTAATTATTTACAAATATTTAAAACATTGATAAATCTCAACAAGATCCATGGAAGAAAATATGTGTGTGATGATATGAAGTGATGTAATGTGCATATAGCTATGTGTTATCGCAAAAGAATTCTGAGAAAATGTTTTTTTTTTGTAAATAAAATTTTTAGGTTACAAAAAGGAATATACGCCTCCAACAATAAGGATATGGATTAACATCAAAACTTGTTACTTGCGAGCTTGTAAAGGCAACAGCATTATCTCTCTCGCCAGTTAGTGAAGTATAAAACATAATGTCTTCAGTGCCCTTTATCGATTTTTAGACATCTCAGCATTAACATCTCGTTACATTACCGTCCACAAATACTGTCGTCGGTAAATAGTTCCATTTTAACTCAGCTCTAGCTGTCAGAGTGTATATCAAAGTGCGATGCAGCTTGTAGGTCCTTTAAGAAATAAGTGAGCAAACAACATCTTGGCAACTGCGGTCAAAAAACACATATTGGCAATTGCAAATACACAAATACATAAGACAAAGTACCCTAAAAACATAACACACACAGTCATAAGACCCTTTAATAACAATAACAACATAAGAACACTAGACCGTATTAAACATAATGGCTCAAGACTTCTCACATCGTAAGACATTACTACAGCTCAATAAGCACCTAGCAGACTCTTGATAATCTTGATAAATCTCTTGGACAAGCCATCGACAAAAACCATAGGCTAGTCACACATTGACTATATAATATCCCACCTTTGCAGGGTAACTTAAAGTTTAATACAGGGCTTCCGATAGGGTTTCAATTGAGTAATATGATACTTGACCACTGAAGTTCCTTCAAGAGTAGACAACTCGTAAGAATTATTGCGTTTTATACCTATAACTCAGTATGGACCCTCAAAAACTAAAAATAACGTCTTTATGACATTTTATCAAAATTAACTGGCCTGATTGGTTCTTCGTAGAACTAGGTAGTTTTGCTCAAACTTGTACAACTTACTAGTTTTGTAATGTTTCTTGCGGCTCTCAGCAGCAGTAAATAGGTGTTTCCTCACTAGATGTTATACTTCCTGGCGTATATTCTCCGGATCTTCCGAGGTTAGACACACTCCAAGTCTAGCTAGAACGTCTTTAAGAAACATATCTGAGCGCTGATTTGGGAGGACCTCATACAGAGTATACCTTGTGGATAAATGTGCAGTGTGATTGATTATCAATGCAATTAGACTGATTTGGTCTCGCCAACTGTGTCGGACATCATGACAATAAATACGAAGCATGGTTCTCAGTGTCTTCATGCTTCATTCAACCGAATTATTTTGAAAGTGTCGAACCGAAATAGTTGTAGGAACAATGTCAAGCTGATATAGTTCTCTCTGCTATAGGTCACCTGTAAATTGGCTACCTTTATCAGACAGAATACACACTGGTTTGCCTACTTCAGCAATAAACAATTTTAATTTGGCTAGTAAAGTTTGCATTAGCTTGTACCAGTGGATACAGCTTCGTGTATTTAGAAAATAGATCCAACACTACAAACAAGCATCTCACGCCTGCTTTTGAGCATGGCAATAGACCAGAAATATCAACTGACACTAGTTGTAGAGGCTTAGAAGGGAGAATAGGCTGTAATGCAGCTTGTAAATCTTCAACTGGTTGTTTGGTTTTTTGACATAAGTCGCACGATGAAGTTACATCTCTAAAGGTGCATGGCATGTTAGGCCAATACATCAGACGCTTCGAAGTACCATACAATTCAATAGCTTCTACATGTCCAAGTATCGCATGTACCTCATATACTAGTTGAGAATTTACACTAGATGGTATAACCGGTTTCTAGATTTCTTCAAAATTTGCATAGCTAATACTATGATAAAATAAAATTCCTTCTTCTGAACAGCAGAAAATTCTGTTAATTTTATCATCTTGTGGTAGGACTTGTATTTTGGACTTAACCTTTTGGCAGAACACATCTTGATCTTGTATCACTGGCAATTGTTGTAATATTTTCTTACGTGGTTTGATTGCTTTGATGTTTGAGGAATTTATACTGGCTACTACGAACTCTCGCATACATTTAGGTGGTCTGAGAAGATCATATTTAGCATCGGGTATCCTACTTAGATAGTCAGCAGCTTCATTCTCGGTTCCTTTAATGTACTGTACTTCTAAGTCATACTCTTGAAGTAGCAGCAATCAACGTGTCAATCGATCACCGAATGCTTTTCCAGACTCCAGGCAAGTCAATGCTTGGTGATCCGTCAACAACTTGATTTTCTCTACAAGAGATCTCTGAACTTTTGTAGGGACTATACAATAGTTAGGGCTTCCCATTCTATCACTGTATAATTTTTTCAGCACTATTCAGAGTTCTGCTAGCCATATCAACAGCCTTCTCAGTTCTGCAGTCATGTAACTGTACCAACTTTGCACCAAGGGCGTACGCAGAAGCGTCAGTATACAACAGAAACTCTCGCCCTTGCACAGGATGATAGATAACATGTTCTGTCAAAAAGATAGCTTTCAGCTGGTCAAAAGGTTGCTGATGTTACATGGTCCAATTCCACACTTGCCCTTTCTTCAAGAGATAAAACAAAGGAACAGCAATTTTTGAAATTCGGTCAGAATAGTTGCGATAAAATCCTAATACTCCTAGGAATGCTCTCAGTTGATGAGTATTAGTAGGTACTGGAAATTGCGTTATTTCCTGTAGTGCGAATGCCTTCACTAGTTAATATATGGTCTGAGAATGGTACTTCAGTTCTGCAAAATAATAACTTACGTATCTTCACTGTCATGCTCGTATCTCTTAGTTTAGAAATAACTATATGTATATGCCTTACATGTTTTTCAGAAGAGGGTGAAATAATAAATATGTAATTAACGTACGCTCTTGCAAAGCCTTTGCACTCTTCTCCCAATGTTACATCAAGACAACGAGTAAACTCAACAATGGCATTACACAAATCAAAAGGCATTGCAGTAAACACATACTGCTGATTTCTGAATAAGAATGCGGTGTACTGTTGTGAATCACTGGACAAAGGCACTTGACAATAAACACAAGTATCTAGGGTAGTCATAAACTTTACTCCCTGATACAGTCTTAATACATTCCTGGTTTGAATGGGACGTTCCCGGTCCTCTTGACAGTAATAATATTTAGATGTCTACCTAGCATCTAAGCACAACCTAACAGTACCATCTCGTTTCCTTACGCATACCATAGGACTTGAATATGGACTGGCCTCTCTCTTAACTATGTTCCAGTCTAACATCAGTTTGAGAGACTCTTCTGCCTCAGACATATACTTAACAGGTGTTGGATATGCTTTATTGTGAAATGGAATATTGTTCAAGACTTTAATTTTTACTTGATAAAGTAAATTCCTTCCTGGTACTTCAGACATACATTGGTGGTGTACATTAAGCATACTGTACAGTTGACGTTTCTGTAAGTCAGATATGGTAGTAACTGATGCAACAGCATTGCTAATTTCTTACGAAACAGGCAAAGATACAGAATTTTTAGGTTCTTGATACAACCGAAAAACATTAACCTCTTTACTTAACAAGCCAACCATGCTGTCAGACGCCTGCCACTTCTCTGGGATGGGTAGAGTTACAGTAGTGTCAGGAGAAGTTATCAGCCAACCTCCAAAGTTCAAAATTATGCCAAGCAGTGTCAGAAAATCTGTATCAAGTATTAGTAGTTTAGCCAAACCTTTGACATTCAGTAGTGCTGCTTGTTTCTTAAGTCCGAAGCCACCTATAGTCAGCATCGTCTGCTTCCTAACTACTGGACTTGCTATAGATATTATGCCCACTATCTTCAACCTAGGTACTGGGAAAACTGGAAGTTTGTGTCCTAGTCTGTCAATCTGCTTACGAAGCTCCTCATTAACACAACCAACTTCAGCACCGATGTCAAGTAGGGTAGGTACAGTAATACCACAAACACTTAGATTTAGCTCATGGTACAAAGAAACTCTTGAATTAGGCAACACTTCATTAACCTCCATCAACAAAAATTCTCTCTCTGTTTCGTCCAACATTAAAGTTAAAACAGTGAAAGTGTGAACAGGTTTACTTGCATTATTACAAACCATTTCTGGAGTGGTAATATCAATTTTCGTCCCCACAAAGTCATCTCCATGGATCAGCGCTCGGAGACGTTCACCGCTAACCCTGTCTAGTTTCACTTCTACTTAGGGTGGATAGGGTTTCCAGTCTGTGTTGAGGAGAAAGGATTACCCTGAGCAGAAGTTTGAAACACAGAAGCCAAATGATTCGAAGGCTCATTCCTTTGAAAATAACCTTGTTGATTATTGGCAGAATGGTATTAAGGTTGAAGGGCAGGAGGTGGTGCAGAAAAGATTGGCATCACTTGCTATTGCGGAAAAGGTTTTTGACCCTGATCAAAATGTTGTCCAGGTATTGGTGGAGCTACTGGCACTCCAAAACCAGGTTGCATTATATCCATAGGTTGCATTTGCAAAAATCAGAGCTATTTTTCCCTTTATGTACGCTATTAGAAGAACCTGGGTGATTTTGGCAGGGTGAAGAATTAGAATTATTCTTCTGATTGGGCAAAACATAAACAGTCCCATCGGAATGTATGTATGCGTTAGGTTTAGGTGAGGTGGAGATATAAATAAAATTCACTCTTTGTTTGCATTTCACATTGACACTTATACAGGTAAATATTATGAGTTCATTTAAATTTTTACATTTGCCAATTTAATATTTTCTCCATAGTGCGCTAGTGAGGATGGTATTTAAGGCGGAGGTTTATGCAATGTATTTTTCGCTAATCAGGCAGCAAATAATGAAATGTGTTTCTATTATTACTATGTAAAAATATAAATATTTAAATAAGACGATGTTCCCTTTTCGGCGAACTTCATAGATTTATACCACAAATTACCCAGAAAATTAAAAGATGCATTACCATTTTATGAGAATCGAATAGGCAAACAGGAATAAAACTATAGTTATCCTCGTTGATTATAAGAGAAGAAAGGTGTGCGACATGTTCTCTTACATCGAATCTGCATCTTTAGCATCGAGCTTTCAGAGCCGCGGTCCTTCCTCGTTTCGGAAAAGAAAAATATCAACAAAAACCCAGCATCTAATAATTACAACTTATTCAGGTAAATATATGTCCGTAAATTACCACATCAAGCACAAATATTTATTTAATATTAGCAATTCACGTTACGATTTCCTAGAATTTTTCAGGAATTCTGAGCTATAATCCATTCACGGTATCTTCGATACTTTTGAAAAGAACCTTTGAAAAATCACCCTAGGAGTTACATGTTCAATTGGTTATAAAAAAATGGTATATGGAAAAAGGTTTTGTCTTGATTTTAGCACTGAAGCACTATATAAATTGGTTGTTTTAAGTTTTAAGTATATTTTTTCAATAAATTTTAATAATTTGTTAAAAGTCCGTAAGAATTAACAACGGATTTTGAAGGGACATGTTGGTTATAGCTGAAAAGAAATAGTTCGTAGGTTAAATATTAATATGTATAAATTTAATGCCGTAATTGTAAAGTTAATATTGCTAAACTATATATTTACATTTTTACGTAGCACTCATGGGTAAAGATTTCACCGTTATTAATTGAAATTAAATAAATTTCAGTTGTTGTCCAGCGGACTCGTACACTCCATCTTGTTCGTTTGGGCACGTTTTTTTCAGAAGTATAACCACGCAATATTGGAGACGCTGAATTGTGGTTATAAAACTAACGTAACACATTATTTCTACTTACAAGATAATTCTAGGTTAAGATGTAATTTTAGTATTAGCGTTGTTATTTCTGCAGTTTATCAAATAAACGTGCAAAATATAGAAAGGCATTTGAATATTTCCGTTACGTTATTCCCTTCGCAAAGAATGCAAAGGAATCGAATTTTGGTCGCCGCCAACTGATAATCGATTATTTTCGAAAGCTTTTTGTGGAGACCAAGAGATGGCAGCACATTAGCGTTGGTTCTTCAGTGCCAAATGTTAGCCGTGACTCGTCTTTCCGCCGCATAGTGTTGTTTTTATGTTGCAGTGAAGAAGCGCGACAGTTCTTGATGGAACAGAGATGTACCTACACCGCAGGTTTCAAAATGAAAGTGATTTTGTTCGCTGAAGAGTTTGGAAATCGAGCCGCGGGCCGTGAATTCGTAGTAAATGAAACGTTAGTGCGGGGCTGGAGGAATTTTTCTCACTTATAAGTCGCACCCCGAGTTTTCAATAAATTTTTTTTTTAATAAAATGTGCCACTTATATGCGATAAAATACGGTACCATTTATCACAGTGAAATCTTTAACCTGAGTGCTACTTCCAAAAGTTTATTATGTAAAATTTAACTTTTTCCTTACAGCAAATATGTAAATAAATCTTAATACAATAAGTAAACTTTAATTAAATTATATAATTAACAGTTCCGATATATACTTCAATCTACCTTTTTGTATGTATTACAACATTTCGCTAAATTGATTAGCATTTTTTAGATATTTAGAGAATTCTATTAAAGTATATGACAGTTGAGATTACATGGCATTGTTTCTCTTCAAAAATAAATTTTGGTAGTTCCAACATGGACACTGTTAATAAAATATTTGACAGTTCCCACAAGGCACTGTTTGTTTACAAAATATTTGACAGTTCCCACATGGCACTGTTTACAAAACGTTTGACAGGTGTCACATGGCAATGTTTTGTTTACATACTGCGGAAGGATACATAATCGGCTCCCTGAAAGTAGATATTTAGCAGGGTTTCAGAAAATCTTGAAGTTACCGTGAATACATTATAACAGTTTGATTTTTCAGTTAGTTAGAGCCACCATTTTGCACCCAATTCGTTGTTGATGCATCCGATAACACTAGAAATATATACCGAAACAAGCCATTAATATTCTCTTCGAATCCAAAAATGCGAGTCTTTTCATCTGATGGTGCGTATATTACAAAAATTCTCACACCCACAATGTTTTTTATATAATGTTCAAATAGTGATAAACCATTTGAGGAAAAAAAAACTGACAGAATATTCGAACCGCATGCTTTTGCAAATACTAGTGAAGGCCTCCTGTCACGAAGGAAGATTTAACTTTGTGGTTTCAGGGAAACTAAGACTTTTTCACTGTAGAAATAAATATATATTCTCTTTAAAACCGATACTGGCTAGGGGATACAGACACCCTTGCAGAAATAGGAGAAAAATTGCCCAGAAACGAACTTATAATAATGTACTTAATGCTCTGAACAAAACCACAGATTTATATTTCGAGTGATTGCTTTAATCCGAGGGGAGTAAAAGCTTAAAAGTTTAAGTTAAATTAATTCCGCACCTTCGGCAGGAAACATGTATATTTACACAGAGAGGCTTGCCCATTGAAAAATTTTGTACCAAGTCTTCTAACATTAATTTGAAGAAAAAAAAACACAGTACGCAATGTAATATGATGACATCAATACATCTAGATATTCGAAATACCGATCAAAAATAACCCAAATCCATCATGAAGCCCGAACATGCAAAGATAAGTATAGTATGAAAAGGACAGTTCACCATCACCTGGCATCCTGACAGGGACGAGAGGACGAACCAGCCACCATCTTACATGATTTAACGTAGCCCCTTTTGCCCTTTAATCCCTTTTCCCCTCAAAAATGGCTAAAGCTAAAATCGTTAGAATTTTTCTAAAGGTTTCCTGAATTTCCCTTAAATCCAGCAAAATTCCAGCAAAAATGTGTTTCGCACAATACGGCTGACTTTTGCTCAATCCAGAGGAATACAGCAAAAATTGAGCAAATGTCCGCCGGAGTGTGCAATCATTTACAAGTATGCTCTGTCATTCCATGCCAGCACCATCCATCTTGTCCGAAAAATATTCGAGTTCATTGTCCTGTCATGCAACTTCTCTCATTCCTTCAGTCTCTCTCCCCCATGCCCGTTCTCTCTCGCCTGCTCTATCCCTTGGGATTTTCTCATATTCATTTCGGTTTCCTTTATTTCTCTTTTGCCTTTTTTTCTCATGCTCCCCCATTCATTCCTGTCTCTTTCTTGTCCGTTCTATCCTTTGGGATTTTTCTCATATTCCTTTCAGTTTCCCTTATTTTCACTCTTGTCTTTTATTTCTCAAGCGCCCTCATTACTTCCTGTCTCTCTCTTCTACATTCTATCCCTTGGAGGAGGGGGGTTCTCATATTCCTTCCCGTCTCCTTTACATTCACCCTTTCCTCTCTCTTGCCTTCCAAGCCCTCCATCTTGGATGTTCCCTCATCACCATCGTCTGCTGCTACCTTTGTTTTCTAATATTCCATCTGGTCTCCATTCACCTGGAGTCCTGGCGGGGACGAGTCTCATGCTTTGTCATTCCACCTTGGTTTTCTCATATTCCTTCTTGTCGCCTTTCACCTGGTGTCCTGGCGGGGACGAGTCCCATGCCCTGTCATTCCACCTTGGTTTTCTCATATTCCTTTTGGTCTCCTTTCACCTGGTGTACTGACAGGGACGAGTCTCATTCTCTGTCATTCCACCTTGGTTTTCTCATATTCCTTATGGTCTCCTTTCACCTGGAGTCCTGGTGGGGAGGAGTCTCTTGCTCTGTCATTTCACTTGTGCGACACTGAGCGAAGCCTGCCCATACACGCTAGCCTATAGTCGCACAGCGTTCGCGTAAAGTACGCCCTAAGCCCACTTATAAGCATAGTTGGCTGTAATTTCCGAACCGTTTAAGATAGTCACCAAATTCATTACATAGACATCACCCCCGACGACGAAAATAATTGTAGGTTCAAGTGCACCTTAAGCCCTCGTATAAGCATAGTTGGCTGCCATTCCCACCCACAGAAGCTATAGACACCAAATTCATATCATCGACATCACCTTCGATGACAAACAGGGTGGTAGGGATAAGTAAGTACACTTTAAGCCCTCTTGTAGCATAGTCGCCTGGCATTTCCCACCCACCGAAGCTACTGCCACCAAATTAATATCACATACATCACTGCAATCTATCAACTATCGACTGCAATCAAGGATATAAGGACAGGTAGGCCTTAAGCCCGGTTATAAGCATAGTTGGCCAGCCTTTCGAAGCCTTTGAAGTTCGGGAACATGTAACAACCGTCCACGCATGTAAAGAAAATAATGGCATACATACATAAGTGTCGCAAAGTTACCATTGCATGTAGGAGTGTAGGGCCTGAAATAGCACACACATACACATCGGCCTGCATGCACTCGTCAATCACCCACCGCCGCCCTTGTCGTCTGCTACTGCAGGTATCTTACAACTCGGATCCCCCTCAGCGACAGCTAGAGCTCCTTCGCCCACAGACATCCAGGCTGTATAAATAAATGTGATGATATATACATATCATCGTAAGAACATCACGAGCACGATGACATAACGAGCCACGATATATATAAAATATATCCCGATGGAGCCACAGCCCACATAGTCATATAAGTGTTACTATCACGCAAACATGAGAAAGAACGAATTATCACAAGGGCCAACCCCAAAAATGAGTACAATGCCTCAAGTACGATACACTTTACACGACTTCTAAAGACTGTGTTCCTTTGCTTGACACAAAACAGCATACATTAAAACCATTAGTAGCGCAAGAGAGACGTCAATGCTATGCGACAATGCAAAGCGATATAAAAATAATAATTATAGAAGCAAATAGTTGTAAGCAATTAATAACCAGAAAAATTACCAAAAATTACACGAACGTCGGGTGCTGTACGCTGTGTGTTAAACGATGCTAGACAAGACCAGGCCATCCTGGCTAGTACAACAGACTAGCAAACGACTTCCTTACGAACCGATTGAAACTAAACCATCACATTCAGTGTGCAGCCGACACTCACAACACTAGCAGCATAACGCGTCCGACCTGACCGACGTTGCGCGATCAACTAACATATTGGGAATCTGTAAGGCAGCCCAGATGTTCGGCCGGCGGCGCGAGCACCGTGCAGGTCTCGCCAAGTCGAAGGAATGGCACATAACACTAGCCGAGAGAAACGCTTCAGGCTCCAGGGTGGCAGACCAGCGCAATCACACATGCACTTCCCTTTACGAGAGGAATTCAGTTATGCAGTACAAGGTAACAATTTATCCCGTTTTAAATACTATATGTATACATATACTTAATTGAATACATACAATTTATAGTGCTATAACTGTAAGCTCATACGAAACCACATTCATTAAAACCATTAGCCGTGCAAGAGAGACGTCACCGCTACACGCTGAGGCAAACATATATAAAAAAAATTATAAAGCAAATAATACCTGTACTTATTTTGAATACGTACCATTTACAGTGCTAGAACTGTAAACACATTACGAAACTAATTACCCATAAATCGGAAGCATGCAGATCGAACATTCTATGAATTTTCTTACGAAATGGTTTATCACTATTTGAAAACTATGTAAAAACTTGGTTAGGCATCAAAATTTTCTTAATATGTGTATCAGCGCACGAAGTCTCGCGCATTGGGATACAAAGAAATAATAATGGTTTGTTTTATTATATGTTTATAACATTATCGGATGCAGCTATAACGAATAGGATGCAAAATGGTGGCTCAAAATAATAGAAAAATGCAATATGTTAGCTCGTAATGCCTAAAAATACTAGGAGATCGTGACATGAATCACTATAAAAAAATTTTTAATGTGCTTGATTAGCAATTTATTTACACAGCATAAGCTGTTATTATTACAAGCCGTAACTTTCCTTAAGAGGTTTTTTCTTCTCCGAAATGAGGATGGCTTGTATCTCTGGGAGCTCGATGCTAACGTCGTGGGTTCGATGTGAGAGAACATGCTGCAGCCCCCTTCCTCTTTAATGAACAGGGATAACTCAACTATTTTTTATTCGTGAGTTTCTATTCAATTCTCGTAAAATATTAGTGCGTCTTTACATTTTCTAGGTGCTTTGTGGGATCAACTGTTAGAGTTCACCGAATAAAGAAAATCATCTTCCACGACGTATGGCTTTATCTCGTGGGGGCGACTGCGAAGTAAGATCGATGCGCCCCTCTATTTTTGTGTTGAAAAATTCTGTGATTATGAATGGTCACATCGTTTTCAATGTATATTTATTCGATTATGCTGAATTACTAAAGCTATATGCATGTGTCTCCACTGGAAGTCATTTTACAGTATACAACATACACTGAAGAGCCAAAAAAAAAAAAAAAAACCTGGTATAGGCGTGCGTATGCAAACAACAGAGGTATGGAACCAATCGGAGTAACGCGATGCGGTCGGTAGCTAGATCGGTTACTGCTGCTACAATAGCAGGTTATCAAGATTTAAGTGAGTTTGAACGTGGTGTTATAGTCGGCGCACGAGAAATGGGACATAGCATCTCCGAGGTAGCGATAACATTTGGATGTTCACGTACGACCATTTCACGAGTGTACCGTGAATATCGAGAATCCTGCAAAACATCACATCTTCGACATCGCTGCGGCCGGAAAAAGATCGTGAAAGAATGGGACAAACGACGACTGACAAAAATCATTAAACGTAACAGACGTGCAACCCTTTCTCGAATTGGTGCAGATTGGATTTGTAGACTGCCCTGCAGGATTCATGGTGTGAATTGCCTCCTGCATACCTTCAGACATTAGTCGAGTCCATGCCACGTCGTCTTGCCACACTTCTGCGTGCTCGCGAAGCCCTACACGATATTAGGCAGGTATACCAGTTTTTTTTGCTCTTNGGGGGGGTGATCTACTCGATATTAGGCAAGTGTACCAGTTTTTTTTTTGGCTCTTCAGTGTAAGTTACGTGGGAAACTTGCATCTCGGGGATAATAAAACTGTGTCAATTCTATTTCGTTTGCGTGATTCATAAAGATTGAAAACTATACTGTCGTCTGCTGCCAGAGTGGAGACGGTGCATACACATGTACACTTATCTATTTTCATGTAGCTAAAGTGACATAACAGTGTAGCAGGGGTTGTGGGAGGAGGACAAGGGAAACACCCTAGGCTCAGCTATACTGCTTAAATGAGAGCTCACTCACATAAAAATATAGTAATTTTCTTTGTCGAAGGCAACAGTCTTTTGCAGTTTTTTACTTGTGATGTGTGTAACTTTATGTAAGCGTCTCCTTATAGTATACCAAAAATTTCCCCCCACCAAAATTTATCTACGTAAATTATTGGCATGTATAAAATGTTTTATGGTCAGTGGCAACTAAGATATATCGCTGCAAATGTAGTAATCGTATCTAAATAATTTTTTTTCATGTGCCTACATTTTAAAATGTACCCATTGTCATCTTGGGAGTTTGTGTTTTTAATTATGAGCATTCATGCCTTGGTGGGGGAATACACGGAATTCCCACTGGGCATATCGCATACTGTGGGACAGGGGGGTGGTTTTTAATCTGTTTTTGGTTATTACAGCCATGATAACTTTAACAAAATCCGCATATAACGCATCCGTACAGTATCCAAAATTATTTTCAATGCGAATTTAAAAAAATAAATATTTGCAGTGGTGTGAAAGTTTGCCGATTCGGGGGGTGGAGTGTACTAGGTGATGGATTTTTGTTTGTATTTATGTCCGAACCACGTTATTTTTATGCCTCTTCCATATGACTTATGTTTCCTATGCGGGATTTTGCAGTATTTTAGCTACCTCTGCCTTCATAGATGGTTTTATATTTTAATTTGAATACCCACGTGCCGTTGAATGGAGCCGGTTTCATAAAGTTGCGTTCGAGCCATAAATTAAATTTTATTGGCTGTGTGATTATGTGGAGCACTAACAGAGATTTCCCCCTCCCTTCAGGCTAAAAATGAGCAAATATTCTTCGATGTCCTGCTTTCTATTTAGGCGGCATAGGACTTTATACCGTGATGAATTGCAGTTCCGGCCTCACAAACAGTGTATTCATTATTCATCCCAGAACCTGCTGTTATTCTCGAGGTGTAATGGTCGCTCATACTATGATGGCATTTTATCTCGGGTTAGAGCCGTGAATGGTGAATAATTGCGTTTTAGGAAATGAAGGACATGCAATCTTAAAGGTCTTCGTGAAAAAAGTGCTAGCGACATTTCTCTCATTTATGTGAACCACGATCTGTATTCTGCACATAACCAATCCTTTTACATTTTCGAACGCATTCGATGAATGCAAACGGCGTGTGACAGTGGAGACATGGGTGTCTAGGTATCGCCTTTTAAAATGAGATCAATGGACGATATATACATTTTAAGAAATTCAAAGTTCTGGTACTGTATTTTATGAGGCTACATATTCTTGCAAAGGCTCGTTGCCAGTCCGGACAAATATTCCATATTTAAGCAGATTTGTTTAATTTCGCGGGAAAATGTATGTGTGTTACGAGCACACCCGACGTTACCTTACAACCTGTTGTAAAAGAATAGCCGAACATAAAATAGCTTACCATACTGAATGCTTAAAAGACAACGGACAAGAAAGAATGGTCCATTACCTCTCGCATCAGACGGGAACTGTGGCGTCGGGCGACTTTGTTCACATTAACTACTTTCTCAACTAGTACACTCTAGCGGGAAATGCTGCAAACAATGAGCAGTATTGGGGTAAGGGATTGAGTGAGGGTGAATAATTGGTCGGCCTATAGCAATTGAGGTGAAAGGGAACATAATAAATACCCAAATGGAGAACAGATTAAATTTATTAGAGTGTGAGTAGGAGGTCGCTCTCGGCCGTGGNCTGGGAATAAGCGTGGAGTGTGTGGAGCGAAGTTGCTAGTAATAAGATATAGGGGCGAGGGAAGTGGGCCGGGTGTGATGTAAAATCAATAACAGTTCTGATTGGGAGGGGAATGGGAGCAATTAAACAGCCAATAAAACTTTCGGGGTGATTTGGGGAGTGGGAGGAACGGGGGATGGGGTCGAGGAGAGCGGTATAAATGGCTCTGAGAAGGCGTCGTAGTGACGTAAATCAAATGAGATCTTAAAACGGAGCCAATAAAAACGTGTGGTGGGGGTGAACATGGTCGAGCTGTGGCTGAGTAATAGGAGGGGGAAGAAGAGTGTGACAATGAAAAAATTGTGGTTGTATCAGACGACTGCTAGTCTTTGTGCCGGTAGGGTGGAACCTTAAACATCCTCCTTTAAATGTTTTTATCAATTTTTTAAGATTCAGATTTTCTTTTTATGTTTTGAAATTTTTTTAAGCATTTTATGTATTTATTTTTTTGGGGTTGTTTCGATTTTTTGAGTTAAAAGTTATTCAAGGTTGTGGGCACGAAGTCAAGGGCAAGGTCACGAAGATTCAAGTTAGCAAACAGTTGATACTAAAACTTGGCAGTCGGCCAGTGCTACTAGCGCTGGTTCCCCATTCCTATGTTCGAGATATATTTTTTTCTACTGGTATTTCCATCAATCTTTTGATCAATCTTTCAATCTCTCGATCAATCTTTCAATCTTTCGATCAATCTTTCAATCTCTCGATCAATCTTTCAATCAATCCTTCAATTTTTCGTCCTTAAAAAAGTTTATAAATATAATTCTTTAAAACAATTCCTTAAAAATATTCCTCAAAAACATCACTTAAAACAAACATTCCTCAAAATTCATTTTAAAAAAACATAAAAAATTCTTTAAAAAACACCTAAAAACACCTCATAAAATATACCTCGAAAACATACCTAATACACACATCAAAAGCATACCTAAAAACATATATAAAAAGATACCTAAAAACATACATTACAATTAAACATTTAAAACATGTCGAAAAAACATGCCTCAAATCAAAACAACCACAAAAAATATCTCAAAAATATACCACAAAAACATACCTAAAACCATGCCTCAATAAACATGTATAAAACATGTCTCAAAATCGTGCCTCAAAAACATGCCTCAGATATCAAACTTCAAATATCAACTTCAAAAACATACCTAAAAAAATCAGGCCTCAAAGTAAGGCCACAAAAAACTGACCATAAATATTTATCAGACATCAAACAGACCTCAACAGAACTCATTTGACTTTAAACGACCCTGGAAAGACATACTAACTCCAGACTGAATAGTATAAAAATGTGATAATACACCAGTAGCATATTTCTCCTTCTGTCGTTTAGATGTAAACTTCAATTTGGAAGCACTTTTTCACCATGTAATAAATATTAATTGTACATACAAATGCTTTCATATGACTGAAAGAATAGGGACTCAAGGTCAGCACCTTTGTCAACATCTCGATAAGTGTCAAAACAGCAATAATACTTTGACTACACTGCACGCTGACATAAGAAAAGTGACTTTCTGAACAACACGTCGCATGCAAGCATTTGAGAAATACAAGTTTACAATTTATGTAAAACAGGAGAAATATGCTACGGGTGTTTATCACATCTCTACATACAGATTCAGTCTGGATTATTAAGCCTTTCAAGTGTCATGTAAAGTCGAATGAGTTCTGTTTGAGGACTGTCTGATGTTTGATAAATCTTTGTGGTCAGTTTTTGTGGCCTGATTTTGAGGCCTGATTTTTGAGATCTAAATTTTTTGTACGTTTTTTAAATTTGTATTTTAAGTATTTTTGGGGGTGTCGTTTTGAGGTATGTTTTTAAGTATTTTTAAGACATATTTTTGAGGAACGTTCAGTTATGTTTTTGTGTATGTTTAGATACATATTTTTGACAAATAATTTTTGAGAAATGTTTTTGAGGAATTTTTAGGGATGTTTTTGAGTAATGTTTGTGAGTATTGTTTCTGAGGAATATTTTTTTGAGTAGTGTGTTCTGAAGCATTTTTTGAGTAAATGTTTTTGAGGAATGATCTCGGAGGTTTCTTTTTTGAGGTAAGTGTATCTTCCTTCTGGAAAGTTATTCATAAGTAAGAGCAGAGCTGCAAGCCATTTTGGATGACATCACCTCCTGCTCTCATTTTGGTATTTTGGCAGCCATTTTGTGACCTTGACCTTTCCGCCCTCTTGTTTCTAGGACCTTTCACTTTATGCAATGCCATTCCATCTTGCCTCTCTCTCTTTTATATCTTGCATCTTCTTCGCCTGCCATATTGGATGTGGTCTGCTGTAGTTCCCTTGCCACCTGCTTGGGGCGCTGGTGTCGGTCATGATTTTTATTGAGTGCTAGCGTCGTCCGCCATCTTGTTTCCACTTATCCCTCGTTCAATTGCTGCCTGTCAGGGGACCTGGTGTCACTCTCACTCAACCGCAATGTTGGTTTTGGAGTTGGCCGCTAGATGCACTGTTATTTATATTTCGCAGAGCTCAAAATATCGTTTGGAGGAGTGTGGGATAGAACTGCCGGACCTTGGGTCGCTAGCATGGTGGACGCCCTAGTTGACTGAGCTTTCGGAGCATGTGTTGGAGCAAGGGTTTAAATGACGTGTAAGTGATTTTGTGTAATGGAAAGGAAAAAAGTATAAAAAGTTTATAAATATATTGTTTTTATATTTAATATAGTAATTAATATATTTTTGAAAGAAACTCAACATCTCCCAACGCGTCAAGTAAAACGATTATATATATATATATATATATATATATATATATATACATATACATGTACTCATAAAAATGAAAAAAGAAAAATATATTTGAAACCGTACACAGGGCCTGAAAACACACAAAATTAACTCACCAAAAAAAAATATATTTCAATTATTAATTTACAAAAGACAATAAAGTTATTGGTTTGATATTTTAATTAATTTTTAATCAATTTTATTTAACTTGTAAAATGTACAGATACAAACGTATCAAGCGACGTGTCTACGGACTCGCATTTTCAAAGACAATTAGAAAACGACGTAACAACCATCGGTTAGGTAGAGCATAATTTTATAAATAAAAGTTATATGAATATTTTTATTTAACTTCTAAAATTTACAGATATAAATGTATCGAGCGAAGTGTCTACAATCTCGTATTCTCAAGAAGAAAACGATTATGGGATCACAACAACCAAATACGTAAAGCCTAATTTTATAAAATAAAACTTATGTATTTCATTTTATATATATTTATTTAACTTTTAAAAACAAGTGTATCGAGTGACGTGTATACATATTAGAATTATTTAGACAGATAATAATATGTAATCAGAAAATATGATCACGAGACAATGACCAGCGCCATATTGGATTTTACAAGCATATAAATGTATTAGTAAATATAAAAAGTGTTAAATATTTTCGGGCACGTGTTTCCAGGTCGTATGTTAAAGTAACATTATGAACTTTGATTATTTGCACTTCTACGACGCCATATTGAATTTAGTATGAAAGGTGTGATTTTTTCTAAAATTAATTAAGTAACCAGTCGGAGCCACAAGTACAGCACAGTGGTTGCCTTATCACAGGTCATGTTATAAGTGCAATATGCCTATATCTGACCCCCACCAACTTATAAGCATAGTCGACCATCATTTCCGAACCGTTTAAGTTATAGTCACCGAATTAGAACTGTGAGTACTACTCCTAGTGCTGAACAATGTCATATGGTTCATTATACATTAAACCCTTCCATAAGCATAGTTGGCTGCCATTTTCAAACTTTTGAAGCTACAGCTACCAAACACATTATCATATGCATCGCCCCCGATGCCAACCAGGGTGGTGGGCTCAATTATGACACAAGCCCTCTTACAAGCATAGTTAGCTGTCATTTTCAAACTGTTGAAGCTATAACTGCCAAATTCATATAATATGCATCGCTCCCATCATCGATACGAGTGGTCGGGTCAATTATGGCGATTCAAGGTCCGGCAGTTTGACCCCGCATTCCTCCAAACGATATTTTGAGTTCTGCGAAAATTAAACAAGAGCACTCCTAGCGGCCAACTCCAGAACCAACATGGCGGTCGAGTGAGAGCAACACCAGTGTCCCTGGCAGCTGGTAGTTGCACGAAGGACAAGTTGAAACAAGATGGGGACGATGGTGGCATACTCTAGCAGCAATAAACAACATGGCCGACACCAGAACCCTAAGCAGGTGGCGAAGGAACTACAGCAGACCACATCCAAGATGGCGGACGAAGAAGGTGCAAGATATAAAAGAGGTGGGAGAGAGAAGAAAGAGAGAGGCAAGATGGAATGCAAAGCATGAAGTGGAAAATTCTAGAAACAAGATGGCAATTGGTTAGGGTCACAAAAAGGTGTCCGACCTACTAGAATGACAGAGCAGGAGGTGATGTCACCCTGGCTCCTACTCATGAATCATGTGCTAGAATGAATATATGCATACTACTGAGGTACGTTTTTTGAGATTTTATTTTGAATTTTCGGTTTTGAGGTTCCATTATGAGGTTTTGTTTTGAGTTTTGATTCTGAGGTTTCTTTTTTAAGGTTCGTTTTGTTTCAGGTTTTATTTCGAAGATTGGTTTTCAAGTATATTTGACATTTGGTTGGTATGGTGGGTGGACCTGGGTGTTTGGTTAGGAGATTAGGTTTGCGAGCTAAAATCCTCGTTTGGAAAGATTGATCGAGACACTGATCTGAACATTTAGATCGTAAGTTAGATTTGGAAGATTGAACGAAAAAATGAAAGACTGGTCGAATGATTCTACGAAAGAATGAAGGATTAATCGAAAGTTTGATCGAGAGATAAAAAAATTAATTGAAATATTGGCAGATTGATGGAAATATCGATGGAAAGATTGAAACTTTGATTGAAGGATTGGACGAACGTTTGAAAGATTGATCGGTTTAAAATACTGATCTAAGGATTGTAAAACTTATCAAAGGAATGGAATATATGTGGAAAGATTGATTGGAAGATTGCGAGATTGATCAAAAGATTTATGGACAGATTTTAAGATAGATGGAAAGTTGGGAAGATTGGAAAATTGATGAAAAGATTGAAATATTGGATGAAAGAATGAAGGATTTGAAGACTGACTTAAGAATTGGAAGACTGATGTAAATATTGATCGGAAGATAGCAATATTCATGGAAATATTGCATGATTGATGGAAATATTGGAAGATTGATGGAAAGATTGCAAGATTGATAGAAAGATTGGTGGAATGGTGGATTTATGGCCAAAAAGAGCATGTAAGATAAGTATCACCCGAGCTGGCTTCATACATTTCAAGTCGGTTCTTAAATCATAACTAACTAGGCCTATAAAAATGTTTATATTTGCTGATCCATACTATGATTATAACATGACTTGGGTATAATGGTCATTACTCATATGATGGGCTTGGTTTGGTCACATATACATACCATAATTACATTTTTAAAAAGTTCGAATTGCATACTTATGCCAACATGACAGGTGAAGGAATGAATTATTTGCAGATTCTGACATCATGTAAGAATTCTACTTGAAGAGGAGACCAGGAATGTAAGTACTTAATTTGCATAGGTTGTAAAATATGTTTATATATTACGTCTATAGTGAAATCTATAATGACATTGAGTGAGTGTAGCGAAGTTGGTATGGTAGCTTGAGTAATTAGCAAGTTGTAACGACACATGAATTCGCCTCAAATATATGCATCCAAAAATATGTCATGTTATATAACTTATTCTCTAAGATATTAAAAAATATGTATAAATATCGAGTTAATAGTACATTTACCGTAGTAACTTAAATATAGGCATCTGCGGGGCTCCACAATACTTTATATACAATTTCGTAACGAATTAAAAATAATTTTTTATTTCGAATAATAAATACAGATTTTTTATTTAGCTACCAATATAGCCACCAGCTTCCAAAAACAGGCATATATGCTTGAAGTGTTGGTGGTCGTAACTACTGGGCACCTTCGAGTACATTCGGCAATCCCGTGCCTAAAGCTTCCGAGCACATCCGTGTCGATCCGAAGATTGCCGAGCTCATCCGAGTCGAGCCGAAGACCGCCAGCCGCACAGCCGCCCCATTTGAAATACATTGTGCTAAACTCCCCATAATAATACTACTATTATTAAATCGGCTTAACGATGAACAGTGAAGGCCATTTTTCCGAGTTAATTTCACGTGCATGTATGAGAATATTATTTTGAAATTTACGAAAAGCTTTGTTCGTAACACTACTAAGGTAACATGTTACAGATATCACGTCTATGGTGCATAAAGGCTTTACCGGTTTTACATGTGAAGATCGCTTTGTGTTGTAAGTACTGTTGCACGCTGACTCCTGCACTGGACGCGGGCTCCGTGCTACCTGGTAATGCAAGGTCAGGCTCTGTGGGGAGGTGACTCGCCTCGACCCTCCCCTCCACCTGACATACCAGCTCACTGTTCTGTTGTCCTGCGCCTGGGAATGATTGATAACATACCTGGCTGGCGTCACAGCCTCCTAACCCTTGCCACAGGAACCGATGACTTGGGAGTATAAGCAATAATTTTCTAGTTACTAGATCCCTTGGCGCAACATTGCATTTGGAAACATTTCTCGGCTATGGCCGACGACACTATAAATGCCACCGCATCTTGAGGGGCAGCAGTTTTTCTGTGGTAGCCATCTGGCTGAAGTGCGGAAAACTGGTGAAGTTTGGTGTGGCGTGGGACGTCAGTAAGGAAGACGGACGCCAGCGGAGGTTGCGAGACGGTGGCTGAAGAGTGTCTTGTGCGTTGTGGACAGACGAGACCGGCGTGGTATTCGACGACGGGTTCGGAGGGCGCTCGATCTCTAGAACATTTCAGACTGTGGAATCTGAACAGAACTAAGGTGGGACTGTGTGAACATGTTTAACGGACTTTATTGTAAATATCGGAACTGTCAATTATGGACATATAATTTATAAAATACTTCAATAGGTTTAATACATTCTTTATTGGGACTGATTTTAGTTTTTTAATAATTTATTTGAGGTGATTATAAATTGTATTCATTGAATTTATTAATTGCAAATAACAAGTGATAGCAATTTATTGTGAGCTTTTGAGTCGAAAGTATTTTCTTTGTATTTATTATAAATAAATTAGGAAATTATAATTAACTCTTATTTAATTGGGACCTCCATCCCTTAAAGAACCTTGTTAAGCCTACTGACTAAGAAATTGTAAAAGCACTAATGATTGTCTGTTGCACGCCAATGCTGCTTCAATATTCTTAGGGTGAAAGCATATGTACGCTATGTGAAATGCTTACTGAACGCAAACTGCGGTGTGTTAAGGTGGTAGTCTGCGTATGCCGCCAAATAGTGCGAAGAGCTTCAGCAGAAAACATTTTACTTAAAAACTGTTAATCTTTTTTTAAAGAAGTCTTCTTACGTACAGAATTTAAGAAACTTTACGTATGTATGTGAATTAAGCATTTAGTTCCTCCATGTTATCAAACGTACGTTTTTATTGTATTGAAAATGACTACAATAGGTGTATTTGCAATCACGTTCAGGTATGAATATAATGGTATATAACCTTTGAAGTTGTATATTAAGGGACGTACGCCACACCTTTAATTGTCTTCTTACATCATGAAATTGTATTTTCACCGCTGAAAAAAATCACTGAGGGGTGTTGATGGAAAGACTGCATGCCAGTACAGTTCCTTGCACGTAGAAGCGATGAGACAATTTGTGTGCGTGCCTGGGTCACCCATAGCGCTTTCGTGTTTCTATGATTCAAACACGCAAAATACCTTCAGCCAGACGGCAACCTAAAATTTTGCCAATGAATATGGGTGACTACAGCAGAGAGATAAAGAGAGGGAGGGAGAGATAGAGAGAAAGAGAGAGAAAGAGAGAGAGAGAACGAGAGTCAAGCACTGATCAGTTGCGAGTCTGACATGTTAGGCAAGTGAAGAAATAAGCATAATAAAATATTCATGTTAAGGAGAGTATTGATTATCTTGGCTTCATGAACCAGCAAGACATTGCTCCAGGTCGTAAGCCAAGATAACCAGCTTGACAATGGCTAAAAAAAGTCTGCAGTATTTTCTACTAAGAAGAGTTATGATCAATGAAATTAATTCAACATGCATTTGCACTTCAAAATTTCTCAAATCAACTTAACTGCAGTAATTTTTCATTCCATAGATTGCAACAACTGCTCTAGAAATAGGAAAGATATTATTATTTTGATTATTACTCTTTTAAATAGTATTTTGCCAGTAGCACTAGAATAAATGTATTTTAAAAATGAGGTAAAAAATGTATTTCCTCTGTTTTGACTGACCAGCAATATGATGAGACTGTCTCAGTGACGTGTGGAACATGTGCAATTTTGGCAACTCTTCCCAATACCATAGCATCGACTGAGAGAAGTTTTACGAAACTTAGGAGGCGGAAGGCATATTAAAAAAATATCACAAGTGAAGTTCGTTTAAATGGACTTGCGTTATACCAGTAAGTAGTAGCATACTATTAAAAAGAGTCATTGATTAAGAACTTTGCAAAAAAGCAGGCGAATACTGCTTAATAACTGTGATAGGTGACACAGGATAAATCAAGACTATTTTACGGTAGTAAATTTCTTTATTTCTTTAGAAGTTATTTTTCAGTTTTAAATGTATTTGCTTTTAAAAATTGCTAGTTCTATTTTGTTATCGTAAATTACTGTTTTCCCACAAACATGTATACTCTGATGTTTTCATCCTAGAAATGTTACGAAATAATTTTAGAAAATGCTCGTATATGCATTACGCAATTTGAAATTTTTTTTCCAGAATACTGTTGTTACGTGTCGCTGGTCTGCGCCGCTGACCTTGGCCCGCCCCACGCGAGCAGGCGGAAGAGAAGGACAGTAGTGATGATAACGGGGCAGCACATCAATGGAATGTTTTGAATGGCAGGCGAGAAAACCGCGTATCTGTTACGAAAAGCGAGTCTACACGATAATCCCTTTTGCGGAGCACGCTGCTAACTCTGGTTGAACTGATTTCTGCGTTTATCTGAAGAATGCTCTGGATTACTGGCCTCATTCTCTCTGCGTGACTCGGGGTGCATTGAATCTTCCAGATGGTCAGGGCGAACGCTATATAAGTGTGACGGGCCTACGAGCCGAGTAGTTTTTGTTAAATGGATGAGTGGCTGAGTTCCAAGCGATAGAAGAACGAGCGGCGAGAGAAGTGCCCAGCAGAAGGGAAATCTGCGACTGCGAGTATCAAGCAATGATGAGTGAAGCTGGCAGGCTGGACTATTGGGGTAGATGTGTGAGTGAAATACATTACAAATGGTGGCAACAGATATACTGAACAAGTGCTAATGATGAGTTTGAGTTAATTGACTGTAACCAAACATGCACATAAGAAGGACGTTAGTTAGAATTGAAGTAGACATTAAATATTGCACTCACTTTTAAATAAAAAGATTAATAGTGGATACAGATAATTTGATGCTGTAAATAATAGCTGTGTGAATAAATTAGAAATCGAATTTAGCTGTTTTATTTTTATTAAGACCTCCACCCCCCACCCCCCCCTCATGCATCCCATGTAACACTATTATTATTTGCATGTGTACTCTTGTGATCCAAGAGTTATCGGTTATGGGTAAATCTGTTCGCTGATAATGTAATGTGGGAATAGGGCATTGCAAAAATAACGTGTAAACAGTCCAATAATGAATCCCGTGTATTATCATATTCTTCTTATCCATAATAGTCATTAACTTCCGGATGCAAATTTTACTGGAAACGGCAAGTATCAGCGCTATGCGACTGAAAAATATGTTGACTGTAGCTAAAGATCCACTTACCTTTGAAACAACACGTGTCACCAGACTTCTCTTCTCGGTAGCTTCCTTTCTCGATTGCGGGAGAAGAGAGGGGCAGGGGCACTGTCACTGATCTTAACACTTTACGTTGATTTCTACCCGTTGATACACACGATGTAGAATGATAAAAATATATTAGTCTCAGTAAAATAATCCTAAGAAGTTTTACTCTTTAAGAAGAAAAGAAAATTATGGAATTAGAAGGCATAATGTCCACTCAATGCCAAAGAAAAATTCGAGTATTTAACAAATGAAATCAAATTTACGAATATAATATTTATATTGCTCATAATAAACTACGACGGTCTGTTTTGACGTAATTATTTTTTGTTTTCACAGCTACCCATAATTTTTAAAAACCACTGTGGCATTTAGAATTTTAATTCAAATTTGCATCCTCTCAGCCGGGCATTACGTCCATCTACTGTTGCACATGTTCCGTATGACACAAACGACTAAGAAAAGGTGATAATTTAAGATAAAAAGATGCATAAATCCCCTGGCATACAATTAAATTTTGCCTTGAAATAAGGCTGACTTAAAAATTGGATGAAGCATGTTTGATAGAATATGGTCACTTAATTTTTCCATCAGTGAAAGTTGATCGTATATCCTTTAATTTATTTGAAGAGTAGCCGCACAGTTATTTTAAATTTCAGTACTATAGGTAAGTTTGTGATTTAAATTATATTTACAAATTGTTATAGTGTTATTGTGCTGCAATGCAATGCAGCATACGAAACTAGCCAAAAGTATCGTGCTTTCATAACGTTTATACATTACTAGCGAACCGGCCCGGCTTCGCCCGGGTACAACTGAGTTTTACAGTGATACACTAGTAAATAAACTGGGAAAAGACAATTCATTTATGTGAAAACAGAATTGTATTATAATCACTAAAGAAAATATTAAAGGTAATGTGACTTGTGCTTCTTTTTGATGTCCGAAATGTAAACTTCGAAATACCTTATACAGATATCACAAGAAATGTTTTGCGCGTTATTCGGCGGTGATCATTATTACTTGTACGTGGACACAGGGCTCACGTTTGGCGTGGCAGTTGAGTTTTATTGTTACGGCGATTTTTTGAAGATTACAAATTTATTTATGTTATTTTTACTTGGATGCACAGCTTTAGTTGAACTTGACTGGTGTAGCCTTAATTTTAGGTAATTATTTCGTCAGGATCTGTTGACACGGCAAGAGAGTACTCTCTTTAGTTCGGCAGCTGGCCGCGATCTTCAGAAACGATCTGCTTTTCTTCTTGCGAATGCCGTCAGCACTGCTCTTCACGCCAATTGCTGTGGGTAGAATGTGTCGCAGATTGAATGTGATAATTTGTTGACTGACATTTTAACACGTGAGCCGCGCACGTGTGTTTGAAGCGTCACGGCAAGCAAGTTTTTTGTCTCACCCCTGCACGCGGTGTTCAATATTTGTTTCAATTTTTATGCAAACGATCAGCAGTGCGATGCTAGGAGCAACCTCGTGAAAGCTCTCTCTACTCCCGTGACAGGTGTGTGCGAGATTATAAATACTTAACTTCGAGTGATCTTGCTCTCCGTTGGCTCTTTGATCTCTTGTCGACGCGCTTCTACTGAGAAGATGGCAACTAGAGGACGAGTTCAGTCCAGGCAGACAGCAGAAAGACATCTACCATCATGTAGATAAGTAACTTGTATTTTTATAGTATGTATGTAGAGTTAATCGGTAGACGTTCTGGGGCCATCACAACCAGTAGTTATAATTAATGTTCTTTCAGAAATGTATCCCTCGTCTCGTGTCATTTGTGTACCGCAACTAACTAATTAATTATGTTCCGACTCCGGGTTTTGAACTGTAGGCTAGTCTAAAGAAATCTCATGTCAATGATTCCAGCATTTATTTTTGTTTAAACCTTTTTAGGTACTGCGAGGCAGCTTGTCAATTAATTATGTTTTAAGTTTATTTTTGTTGAATCCTCGGCCATAACTATCTTCCCTCTTTTCATTATCATGGTATGTCATTCTGTAATTTCGAGTAACAATGTAAATAAGAGACGTTTTAAGAATTGTAAAACAGGATCGCTATTGTTAACAATTTTTTGATGTGTGTTAAGTTGAGTCATGAACCAAATATTTAATTTTTTCTTTCTACAGGCAGTTAGTTACACCCCCCCCCCCCCGGGCTCCTTTGTGGACTAATTATTTTTAGAATTATTTTGATACTTCTTTAACGGTATCTGTAGAAAGAACTGTTGATTTCCACAATAATTCGGTCTCATTCGTCTCCCTTTCACAGGTTTTTCATAACATGGATTACATTTGAATTGTCATATAAGTTGTTGAGAATGAATTACGTCTTGCGTGTTGGGTGTGTGTGCGCACGTGCGCATACACTCTTGCCTTCTCAAGCGGGGTGATAAAATGCATATTATATTCAGCGCGCGCTTTCTTTCTGGTCATGATCCTCATCGCAAAATGTTACCAGATATTGGCTACTATTACTTGACAGTGTCAATGAGAATAAAACTCACAGCTTTGTAGCCAGGTCTGATTCATTACAAGTTTCATCATGGTAAAACACAGCGTACTGGTGTATTCCTCCCTCCCCCATTTTCCAAACCCCATTGTACATGAGCTGCCAGCATGGGAAAACCGCACGTCCCTAGCACATCGGTGTATAACATATCAACCTTACTAACTCATATCGTTCTTTATAAACAAGGCACATTTTGAAAACGTTCATTGCTCATTTATTAATGTTACTAATTTTATTGTGACTATATATTTACAATTACCTGGCGATGTGCGCAGAATTTTGATAAAGTTAGTTTTTCAACATCTTTAATTTACTGTAATATTTATGTATTAATAAACGTTACGTGAAACATTATAATTACATTTAACTGTTCAACTACGCCGCTTCGTCCGCCGTAGTATTTTCATTTAAACAGTGGTTCGTAGAATGATTATGATGAGTTGAACACAACGGGATCCGGGATAGGAGTGGAGGTGCCGACCGGTCGCCGTGTAATAACTACAACCGACAGCCATTTTAGATGTCGGTGACCTTGACCTTGACCCGTGACAGTGACCTAGAACCAAAAATATCACACAATTCTCCAAAGAAATGCAAAAATGTTAAAACTTCCAAGTATTTAAACAAAATTATTAAAAAATTATTTAAAAATATTATTTTTAAAAAATATTTTAAAAAATTTACATTTTCGGAGAATTCCCAGCACTCCATCCAGCAGAGGAATGACGCCCTCCGATCAATCACATTGTCTTAACATTCCCCTATCCCACCCCCTCATCGTTACTCATTCAGTCGTATGCAGCCATCTTGTTTCTTTCCTTGGTTATTTGTTTTTATTTTCAACACCTAGGCGGTGCTAGTGTTTGCATAGCTGTAGTTCGTCTCTCACATATGCTCGTCACGCCATCTTGGATGTAATATGTTTACTTTTTCCTCACCTAGGTGACGCTAGTGAATAAATGATGGATTTAGCCCCTAGGCGGAACCCATATTCGACTCTATTTTCAATGTATAGGTAGCACTAGTGTATTAATTCTAGATTTAATCACCAGGTGAGCTATCGATTTAGCTCCCAGGTGGCAGCCACATTTGTTTACGTTTTTTAAAGTATGGGTAGTGCTGTCTGCGCCTGGTATATTAGAATCTATTTCCATCACCTAAGTGGTGCTAATTTCTCGATTTAGCTACCAGGCGAGCTGATGAAACAAACATTATCTCATGCTACGTCATATTCCCCATCTTTGATTTCGTGATGTCGACTGCATCATAGACTTATTAGGATGGGTCACCTACAGTAGTGTTGCCATCGATGACTTCATCAAGGCTTCGTTGCCGTTACTGTGAGAAGGTATTTGCCTACAGCCAAAGTGCAAGGAAGCATGGAAGAATGACTTGTGTGAAGGAACCTTCCTGTGCTATGCAACGATGTGTCAAGTGCAAACGCCTTTTGAAACGTGGTGATAAGCTGAAGCTACACAAGAATAACATTAAAGGTAGAGATCCTACATCTAAGAAACTACCTGTACTAGCTGCTGGCGAAACCACATCGAAAGGATTCTACCTTAAACAATCAGCATTCAACTTTAAAATATTATGTAATTGGGAATAACTTTATAGTTACAAAAAAAAAAAGATGTGCATACCTTGACCATGTTAAGCAAAATATAACCAATCAATTAACAGAAAAAGTTTAAGAGGGTCCCATAAAATTACTGGAATGAGATTTTCTATAGTTGGGTTAATTCAAGTTGAATAGCAAAACAACTACCATAAAGGGCCATTATTCTCGCAGAAAATAGATCTAAAACCAATTACATTTTTTGTCACTACTAATATTCCATTGTTTTTGATAGCATTTTGAACGTACAGTTAACATACTTCTTGCAGTAAAGGTGTTATAGCCCAGGACAAATAAAATGGGCAGTGCTCCAGCCTGCATTGTAATATTCAGTCCAGTTTTTTTGAGGACTAACTTTCGTCATTCCATTACACTTACATGTTAGGTTGACAGTATGCAAGTGATTTAATTACAGTTTTAATTTGTTACTTTATTGGAGACGATTCAAAGGTGTTTTAGAATTTTTCTCAGCAAAGTACGAAACAATGAATAGAAAAACAAGTCTAGGTAACGAGAAAGAAAGATAAACACACGTACAATAAAAAATTCTGACCCAATGTATTCAGATTTTATGAAAATTCACTTATGTTTTATGTTTGCAACGAAGTATATGCTTATTGATTCATAAATTGCGTTGTTATACAAATATGTCATAAAGGATTTACATAAAGAAACATTTAAGCATTAAGAAGTAAACAATAGACAGTAAGTTTCAAAAATGGAATCAACACAATAGTTATCCTATTGCCCAAGTTCGACCGATTGAAAAGCATTTTACATTGTGTTATTTGAAATAAAATTAGAAGAAGGTTTTTATTTAATAGTATTTTTGCAGTCAAAAAATTTTTTTTCGCAGCAGGCTAATGATAATAAATCTAAAAAGTTTGTTATTTGAAATAAAAATATTTGTGTTTATGTAAATATATGCTTCTCTGTGACTTGCTAAACTTAGCATTTGAGAATTGATTTTACTGGTTTCAGATTTCTTCTACTGTGAAATTTAAGCAGCAATAATTAGCTAATTAATTGTGTATATTTAAAATTGAGCCAAGTTGATATAAAACTTTCTTAGGTTCTACTGCTTAGTGTATAAGTTTTTCATTGTGTGAACTCCTATACAACGAATGTACACACAGCAATAAAATATTCAATTACTTCTATCCAAATAAGCATTAGAACATTAGAAGTCTGTAAAAATACAATATAATCTACAATATCATCAACGATGCTTATTTCAATAGCAATAAAGGTATTGTGACAAAAAAAACTCTTATAATAGATTTATGTTCAGCCAAATGAGTAGCTTTATAAAAGATCATAATTTTATGAATAAGTTCCCAACACTTATCAATTATATATGTAAGAATACAGCAAGATGTATAAATTTAACAGAATCATGTAAACAGTTTTAAAACAACTATCTTTAATTATAAGTACGCATGCACTCTACTGTTATGTAATATGAGCTTTAAAAAATCTACCCTACTTAACGTTGCACATAAAAACCACAGTTCAAGAATATTTGCAACGATTTACAGAAATATTTTTGATCAGAGAGACATGTTTTTTGTTCTTTATATTACATGACATGGTAGTTTTATATTTGAATATCTGTTTTGCGAGATAACATGATATTTTAAAATGAAAATATTGCTTTTAATAATAATCATTAGCTATTAAGCTATTATTAACTACACTAAACAAAGTTATTGGTATCATTGTCATTATTGCTGAAAGAGACAGAATTTTCAATGAAATCTGTTTTATGACGTTCAAATTCACCAAACAGAATACATTTTCTTGCTTATCAACTTATTTCAGCCATAATCATTTGCATCCTGAAGCCCGGCACACATTATCAATAATTCCCTACTTAATTCCGTTAAGTACGTCAGGCGTGGCGGAATTCAAACACGAAATTTAATGGCAGAACTGCGATCGCGTCTATACATAATTCCCTATAATTTACAGTGAAAAAACAAGTTTGTGGCATTGGCTGCTTCACTGCAGGAAAACATTTGGTACAATGTCTAAAGCATTTTAGATTTTAAAATAAGCAAATTAGGGGGAGTGAGGGAAAAAAGGGGAGGATATTTTGATCCATGTTATTGCATATTTGCGTAAAGTGGCCACCAACTATGTTTGTTATTTATAATGTAAAGCAACAGGAAATAATACATATTTTTTTTTAAAGTTGCAGTAGCAGCATTTCTAGCATGCTCGCACAAAAACTCAGATTGAAAGTAGAACATGTTTAAGCATAATTTGTCAAATTAAGCGAGATATTATCGCTGCTGCCATAATATTTGCCATTCAAACGGCCGTAGTGGCACTCATGTAAGTTAAGTCACGGAATTAAGTAGAGTACTAAGCATAGTGCGTACCCACTTAAGTTATCTGTCACAGGCAGGACCGACTCAATGGAGCAAAGCAAGATGGCGACTCGCGCGCCCTTGCGGCGGCAACACGTCAGCCGTGGGTCGTGGCGGCAGTGTGTAACACGAGCGCTAGCAGCGCAGCGAGCAGCAGCGGTGCAGCCGGCCAGGTAGCACTGGCGGCATCTTTGTTGCAGCCATACATGGAGCAGCAGAAGACGCAGAAATACTCGTCCTTGCTTCTGTCACAGCCGTCCAGGCCAAGCCCGCGGTTCATCATGGCATCCTCAAAACCGCACGGCCCTAAACCGCACTCTCTCTTCAGCAAGTACCCATTCTGAGCTGCAACACAAACACCAACAATTCCGCAAGCATTTACACACTGTCGAATAGTTATGGTTATTTCATGGTTACTTTAATCCTTTTGACAGTTCTGAATTTCTTCATTATTTACACGTTGCATTCTTCCACAAAATTGATGACTATGATAATCACGATGACGATGGTGATTATGACAATGGTGATCATGAAGGTGATGGTGATTATTGATGGTGTTGAGAAATGGTTAGTAATGGCTATGATGGTGATGGATGATAATGATCATTATGATCCTGATGATGGTAATGATTGATGGTGATTATGAATGATGTATTATGATGGTGGATGACCGATGGTAAGATGTATGATCATGATTATGCTGATGATGCCCCGTGGTTAGGGTGACGATGGTGATGAGTGATGATGGTGACGATGGATGGATGATGTTGGATGGTACACTTAAGAGCCAAAAAACTGGTATAGGCGTGCGTATGCAAATAACCGAGGTATGGAACCAATCAGAGTAACGCCATGGGGTCGGCAGTGCCTATATAAGACAACAAGCGTCTGGCAAAGTTGCTCGATCGGTTACTGCTGCTACAATGGCAGGTTATCAAGATTTAAGTGAGTTTGAACGTGGTGTTATAGTCGGCGCACGAGAGATGGGACATAGAATCTCCGAGGTAGCGATAACATTTGGATTTTCGTGTACGACCATTTCACGAGTGTACCGTGAATATCGGGAATGCGGTCAAACATCAAATCTTCGACATCGCTGCGGCCGGAAAAAGATCATGAACGAACGGGACAAACGACGACTGACGAGAATCATTAAACGTGACAGACGTGTAACCCTTTCTCAAATTGGCGCATATTTCAATGCCTCCTGCATACCTTCGGACATTAGTCGAGTCCATGCCACGTCGTCTTGCGGCACTTCTGCGTGCTCGCGGGGGCCCTACACGATATTAGGCAGGTGTACCAGTTTTTTTGGCTCTTCAGTATATGATGGATATATGATAATGAAGATGGAGTTGACAATGATGATGATACATGGACATATATATGGCTGAAGGAAACCCCATGCACCCACGTGTTGAAGACCATGGAGCGCTCAGGCAAATAACCAGGATGATTTTGTGGTGGTTTGTCATTGCCTTCTGTAGTATAGAGGTGAGCTAAATAGCCACTTTAAAAATTCCCAGCACGCGTGATGTGAATCAGCCAGACACTCCACAGAAAACACAATATGCTCCCCACTATATCACATGTAAAAATTAGCATCGCTATTAACTGAAGTGATTAGTACTAATGCCTTCTTCAAGCGACACCGTGACTGCTAGAAATATAAAAGTGTTCATATTACAGCAATTTTCACTGTAGTATATACAAAATAGAATTGAGCCACATAATTAAACATTATACTTTTAGTTAGGAATTTACCAATGGAACTATTTTATTGCCGCCAACATGAAAGGGGCTATTGGATGTTCTGGGAGCAACTCGAGGAGAACTTCTTAACTCCAAAATCAAAATTTTCCGTCTTTAACACATGCAGGTTCTCTGTAGGTATCCAACAACCAACTCTAGGAACTTGAAAGTAATAATAGCAATTAACTTCAGTAGGCTTTGGCTGCACATGTAAATTTCAATGTAAACAAACACTTGAGTTAATTTATTTCTGGAATAGTTTCTCTGTTTTCTACAGAAAAAAAATCCCTGTTTTTTGTACACACATTTCCAACCGCAAATTACTGATTTATATATTTTCTAACGATCATTAAGGACGTATTATCACTCACAAAACAAAATAAAACTGCACCAGACAAAAATATATCAAAATGGTAACATACAAAACAATACTGCTTAAAACACAAATTACAATACAATTATTATACCCCGGATTATAATACTCGAAATATGCTCCAATGCATATACAATTCTGTACAAAAAGGAGCTTCTTTTTTTTTAACAATTGACTTACATGATAATATTGTGGTTGTCTGCAGTATAAAAAATCTTAAAATCCTCATCATGTTACGATTGCTTACCGTTCGTTTATATTTCTTTCGAATGTTAACACACACACACATTACATCTCACAAATTGAACTTTGAAAGTATGCCTGGCCGCCAACTCATGATCATTGAGAATCAACAAACTCTATACAGATTCATTATCTTCCCTTAATATTTATTTTCCCTACAGACTGAAATATCTAAATTAAAAATACTGCTACTAGTACGATGGTGAAAACCCAAATGGGCAAACAGCCCGCCAGTTTTACTTGATAAAGTATCAACTCTAAAACCCCATGGACATAATATCATTACTAACAAACGTAAGTTTTTTCTTAAAGCATAAACCAATAAAAAAATTTTTTTGACATATACAACTACATAGGTGTAGTTCGCTTGAAGGCCGGAAACAGACACTTAACATGTTGAGTGCAGCAAATACCGGATGTTCTGAAACAAATGATAATTAACACCAGAGTGGGGTAGATAAGTACAAATTGAGCATATTTCATCAAGGAACACATAGTCTAACGTTCATAGTTAACCTGCTAATGGCAGTGGCAATGTGCAGGGGTGGGTAGGCAACCTTGTGTACGTGGCATTGTAACCAGACTGTGCCTGATAACACCGCTCAGTACCGCACGGTCGCAGTCTTGGAGGTGCTACGTATCTACAGTTCCTCCAGGACGTGTTACTGGAACACTTGGAGGAAGTTCCTTTAGATGCTCGTGAGGCGATGTGGTTTCAGCAGGACGGGGCCCAGCCTCACTTCGCCACTGCGGTTCGCCGGCACCTCGACATGCACTTCCCGAACCGGTGGATAGGTAGGGGTGGCCCCATAGCATGGCCACCACGCTCACCTGACATCACGCCACCTGACTTTTGGCTGTGGGGCCACATCAAATCGATTGTGTATTCCACACCACTTGACACGAGGGATGAACTCATTACGCCGGAAGCCTTTGCACATGTGCGTCGCAACATGCTTCAGCGCAGCACCGCCTGTGTGGCCGACGGTGGAGGACAGTTTGAACAGACACATTGAAAAGAGACATCGAACAGACACTCTGTACCCATGCCTTAAGCTCAAATGGGTAAATAAAGTGTCATTTCATTGCACTGCCTGTAGCCTTGTTAGGGCGATTGCCTACCCGCCCCTGCACATTGCTACTGCCACTGGCGGGCTAACTATAGAAGTTAGACTATTGGTTCCTCGATAAAATATGCTCCATTTGTACTTATCTACCCCACCCTGGTGATTATTATAATTTGTTGGTGAACATCCGGTATATTTTATACTTCTGTAGAAGTAAAAGTTACACAGGCAGACTGCTTTCAATAGTATGGAAGAGAAAATTAGTGTTTTGAGCGATAATATAAATATATAACCTTATAACTTGAGTCTTTTAATACACTTATAGCTAAAGCTGAAGAAACTGCAAAATCATCATATATGACTACCATTGTCCCTCGTACCATCAAACAGCAAACTTTGCACTGAAAAGTGCCTACAAATACTACTAAACATTAGAATGTCGATGTTAAAACTTTTGCTGACAAATGTTGCCAAACGCCGTGCCTGAATTCAGGTATCTACTAGTGTACTTGCACCCTTGTATACTTCGCAGACCCTTGGCGCCATTCTTGATGTATTCGGACAGGCAACCTTGTTGACTTTGACCACAGCTATTACCCAGCCAATTCTTTTATTTAACATGCATTTCGGTGAAAAACTCGTTAATTGCCGACTTTTGTAGGATTAAATCAAATATTCAATATTATTTCAATTTTAATTAAACAAAATTTATTTTCATGCTGATTGTGGGTTAGTTTGCAATTTTGATTGCTTGTTTTGCATTAGCTTCTGTCGGTTATGAACAGATAGGCCTAATATGAATTTATTGTTTATAATTTTTGTAAAGACGTATCATTCCATTACTATTAACTTAGTTCAAAATTCTGTGCCTTCGAATGAGTGATTTTGCGCTATTAGTCTTTAAATAAAATAATTATGTCGAAAATCAATTGTAATCTACAAAATGCATCTCAAAATGGCGGCACATGTAAGCCGCAAGACCGCGAGAAGTATACATGTTCATTAACTTGTATGGTTGCAATTCGGACAGCACTGTTGATGTTACTTCCGGGGACAGGTACGCGCGAGTATATACGTACTTCAGGCGGATTCGGACGCGGCATAATATTTTTAATCGCGTTTCTCTAGTGAATTCGTTCATGCAAAATAGTTTTAATTACCTCTTATCTGGTCATTGTTATATGATACAACAAAGAAAAACTTGAAACTTTTTGCACCTATTGATTGTATTGTTTTAAAAATGATCTGCAAAACCACCTAAACTAGAGATTTCATTGTGAAAAGCTAAATATAAAAGCTGTAAGGTAATAATGGATGTTTTCCAGAGTTTTTTAGTGGAACAAGTGCGTACTACATTCGAAAATTGCTTTTTAAACTGCTGCCTTGCATGTCTGTGAGTGTTGTCAGTCCCGAGCACAAGTGCCCTATATTGCACAGAATTGAAACATTATTCCTATCACACTGTGGATAGGAAAATCTCAATGGGCTTGCTTTAAAGGACGTGCATCGGGATAGTCCAACTGACAAGGGAAGGTAATTCATGGTTTTGCACAAGGAGCTGCATGTGAGAGAGCCTCATTTGTAAAGTATTACAGCATCTGTTACTGCCCCACTTCAGTTAAGCACGACTGTTCTGAGAGAAGAGCTTTTAAATATTTAGTTTTTTGCTGTAATTCAAAAAAACTTGTCAAGTAAATGTGTTCTGGATATAATACAAATCTCACACTGGTGAAATGTAGTTATTTATATATTAAAATACTCCTATTTTTAAAACGATATCTTTCCATTGAGATAATTGAAATAAACAGTATTGTTGTGTTGGGATAAATTATGAATTGGTGTAAGACATTTCACTGGTATTGTAAAACGTAATGTTGTTTTTAACTTGAGGTAAATACATATTTGTTTCGAAACAAACTTTACCATATCGAAGATTGCTGTAAATATTTCCTCTAGACATATCGAATTATTAAGATAAAAGGCAATGCCACACAGAAAAAAAATACAATACTCGTTATAACAAAAGTTTGTTGACATTAAAAAGTCTGGAATATTTTAAAACTCAAATTTATGATAACCTTCATCGTATCAGAAGAATTAACACAAAATACGTTTTTTCTTCCATGAAATGCACAAGAACATTTTTTTAAAGTGAAGGCAGCTGAACATCGTCAGGGTTCCCTCGCTGATATCATCTTACATTCGCTTCGAAATTTTGTGTCCAAATATGTGTCTGGTAAAACTAAAGTATGAGAAACACTCTTGTTATCTGAAGTAATTTTATTTCTGTCCAACGCACTCATCCTNTGTCTGGTAAAACTAAAGTATGAGAAACACTCTTGTTATCTGAAGTAATTTTATTTCTGTCCAACGCACTCATCCTTATTTACATTATCATAATGTGTATTTTGTAAGTATTTTTCTCACAGAAGTCTTTTCCATTGAAAAAAGTTATCTATTTCCAGTTCTTTCACAGGTAATGAAACCAAAATTTTTGTAGATTTGATAACTGTACGCAGAAATATATTGTTTGTTTCATTTACAAACAATTCTTTGGAAAAAATATAAGTAGCCAAAAAATATTTTTGNTGTCTGGTAAAACTAAAGTATGAGAAACACTCTTGTTATCTGAAGTAATTTTATTTCTGTCCAACGCACTCATCCATATTTACATTATCATAATGTGTATTTTGTAAGTATTTTTCTCACAGAAGTCTTTTCCATTGAAAAAAGTTATCTATTTCCAGTTCTTTCACAGGTAATGAAACCAAAATTTTTGTAGATTTGATAACTCTACGCAGAAATATATTGTTTGTTTCATTTACAAACAATTCTTTGGAAAAAATATAAGTAGCCAAAAAATATTTTTGNTACGCAGAAATATATTGTTTGTTTCATTTACAAACAATTCTTTGGAAAAAATATAAGTAGCCAAAAAATATTTTTGCAGCACTACAGTACAAACACAGTTTCTTTACAGCGCACTTTTATGAAACATTCAGAATTGTTTATGTGTTTAAATTAAACCAGTCTATGGTACTTTCTTGTTACAATTTAACGTTGGTTTTACCCACTCCACAGTAACATGTAAAATTTGCTTTTTATTTACTTGTAGTGTTACGAATAACTTATAATCTTGGTAACTAGTTTCCAAAGAATATTTTGTAAAAAAATTGAAAAGTTTTACAGTGCAGCTAATAGTACAAATATATTGAGAGAGAAAATCGTAATTAATAGTATTATGCTGTACCACGAAATAATATCAAGCTATCTTAAATGTGCTGTCAGCATAACATTAAACCAAAGAGAAAACTCAGGTGCCCAAACACGGTGTTCGAAGATATGAAGAATTATTTTTATGGCACTTATATTTCTCTTTCCAGTTCATTACTAGGACAATTAAAATGTCTTTGAACTACAGATCAGAATACATATATGCTAATGAGCAATAGAGAGACGTATTTTTATTACAGTGAACATACACAAATTCATAGTGTATTTTTGTAAAATTACAAAACAAATTTTTAAAAATATATTTCAAAGTCACGCTGTTTGGAAGCATATTTTTCATGATTGTATACTAATTTTAAACGATATTATAGAAGCTATGTGAGGATATTTCGAATAAAAATAAATTGTACCAATTTTAAGCATTTCAGTACTTCAGGCAAAATAAGTTTTGGGTTAAAAATCTTTATGTCAGANAAATAAATTGTACCAATTTTAAGCATTTCAGTACTTCAGGCAAAATAAGTTTTGGGTTAAAAATCTTTATGTCAGTGCTTTGTTAAAATGTTTACACCAATCACTAAAACTGAGTTTATGTTGTTTTTTGTAATCTTATGATTTCAAGGTGTTTTCCAACTCCGTTTGTTAAAATGTCGTACAGTGGGAAATATTAAGAATGTTCATATAACAGAGAAGTAGGTACTGAAAAATAGGCAGAACTGTTTACCCTGAATTTTTTTTGTAGAAAAGAAAGCTTTAATGTTGATATTTGAATCGCCAGTATTAAAAATGATTTCTACGCCAAATCAGAATTAAACCTTCATAGTGAAAATTAATAAGGAGCTGTATAATCAGGATAGCAAGATTACGTTACATACACAGCTTGTAACCGAAATTTAAATGCCACTCTTACATGATTTTTAATGTGATGTAACAGTGTTTGGAACTGTAATAAGACGTAGGAAATACAATTTTCCACAAAATATGTACGGCTACATTTTATAATGATACGTATTTTTTAAAAATTTTATGGCAATATTGACATTCGAGTAATTATACTTCACCTTAAAGATTTTACTTATCTATGTAGGATGCACTCAAAGTCCAAAAAAATCACCAACAGAATGACGACCATGAAATGTATTGATAAATAATAATAATAAAATATTCCTATAACTTTTTTTGATGCGAATAACACGCATAAGTAACACAGAAAGTGCAACAGAATTGCTTACAGTGCTTAAAGGGTATAAGAATTGTTATTTCCCAAGTTTCGGATGTTGCACAGCCGCCAATCCGTAAGAAGATAGCGTAAATCCTCCACTGACATTGTGTTCTGTGATGCGTAAATATTTCCCCCCTCTTTGCCAGTGGATATTACGATTTGTTACCAGTTTCTTGATTAGACATTCAAGTCCATTTCTAAGCCCTGCTTGCGTTAACCATAATTAGTTAACGGTATTCTGCACACAAACTACATATAAAAGANAAGTCCATTTCTAAGCCCTGCTTGCGTTAACCATAATTAGTTAACGGTATTCTGCACACAAACTACATATAAAAGACTTTGTTCTGTAGCAACGCAAACATTTCGTGTACAGTCAAGTAGTAGAAATATTTGTACAAGCACTTATGCCATCTAAATATCTACGCAAATTAATTCTTCAAAAGGGGTATGTAGGCCGTATAATACATTTCATTATAAGACTATTTGTTTATTTGTTACGGCTCGAACAACATTCACAACGTGGGAGTTTCGGGCTGAATGTTATGGCTTGGAGATGTAGTATTGCATGTGATATATTATTTAACACGTATATTGTGTTATATCATACGTAAATCTTTCCCCATTTTTTTCCGCGGATATTACGTGCATGTACCCTCATTAAAAACTATCCGAAGCCTTGCTAAAGTTATACTTTCATGAAAATAAAATTAAGTACAACGAACCACATTCGTGCGCGTACTTCTTAATAACATACCTATTTACATTATTTACATATAAAATATAGGAAATAGTCTAATTTAGCCAATAAATTAATGATAACTTATGATACACGACACAACGAAATACATGGGCGATTTTTAAAAAACCCGCGAATAGAACTGCATTTCAATCTGTAAATCGTTATACGTGGATTTACTGTATTTGTGTATGCAACACGGATAAAGTTGACTTTTCAAAACATGTCACACCCATAACCGAGCTCTCGAACGTAGTTTAGAAACGGTATTTTTATATTTTTATTCAGAGACGAAACATATTAAGGAACCTGTCTNCGAGCTCTCGAACGTAGTTTAGAAACGGTATTTTTATATTTTTATTCAGAGACGAAACATATTAAGGAACCTGTCTACCTAGCTGAGTTATTATGCTCGACGCCGCATTTATTTATGTTCCTGCCACTTATACATTCTAAAAATTTAGATTTAGGTATATCTCAGCTTGCAGTGGCTATGTTACGAACACGATCGTATTTCAGATATATAAGTATAAATAAGTTCAAAAAATAACACAAAGCGAATATAGTTTGATTACTGTATTCTTATAGCATGCAGTGTTTTCCTGCACGNATAAGTTCAAAAAATAACACAAAGCGAATATAGTTTGATTACTGTATTCTTATAGCATGCAGTGTTTTCCTGCACGGACTGATACATAGTTTTCTGCACATGTGGTGTGATTTTTTAATGGTTTATAAATTTGGGGAAAGAGGCTAAGTTAATTTTTTCAGGTGAAATAATTAAATACGTTTTGTTCTATCCTTCCAGCCCTACCAAGCCGCGTGGCTCCGTCACAGTGTCGTCTCGCGCGTTGTGAGGGGTCTAACGCTGCGCATTGCTGCGTGTTCCTTGCTTACAGCTGTGAGTACAGGTCCACTGCCCCATGCTACCGGCCCACTTGACTTAATCATATTTGTACATTATTTCTTGGCGTTTCTGTGTTACTTTCCAAACGTATACGATATAGTGACTTAAGGAGAAACGATGTACTTTCAGATGCCGTTGAAATAAATGTATGTTTCCAGGCAAAAAAATTATATGAGGTTTAATTATTTATGTCTATACACGTGTTATGAATAGTCATGTTGCGGCAAATGTCTTACCCCCATACGTAATTTCATTTAGCCAAAACAAAAGCATTTCGTGATATGCAACCGTTCTGGAAATTTTGGGGGTGTCCACGTTAGGCGGACCATCGAGTATATTTATACTCAGAAGAATTTCAACTTGAGCAGGTTTATCAAATTAAGGATCTGTTGAGGAAGGGAACCTAATTTTGCCCTAACACCTGGATCCAAAGCTTACTGTGGCAGATGGTTTCAGCACAATATATAAGTTTATCATTAGCGCCGTAAACCTTAACCAAAGGAGTAGCCAACAGTACTGATGTTTTATGCTCACGTGTAGACATATCCACAGACTGATCACCTTGAACATTGCCAGGATTATGAATTTTCTGTGATTTACTGAACATGAACTTAGAGCTGTAGCTAGAGTGGATCTACGAGATACATTATCGCTAACCACGAGCAAGGTGTTTAACTTCTGGAAAAAACATAATACAGCTTGAGGCGTCACTTGTCTAGATCGAGCAGTGCACGGAAAAAAGAGATCAATATTCGAACGAGACACATAACAAACACAACCTCAACGAGTAAATAAGACGTGAAACTAAATCTTCTGGAGAGAGAACGTGCTCAGGTGGAAATTTTTTTACACTTATCAGACGGTGGAACCAAACAACAAAAAAACTTTAGCACATACGCGCGGTAAACACGAAAAGTGACAAGACTATTTCTGAGACACACAACATTGTAAGGCACCAATGCGACTTCGTTGGAAACACGGACATAATCTAATCCGGAGGACCAAACATGTTTATAATTCTTACAACTAAATACCATAAAGCGTTCCAGAGGACCGAGTACCGCACGTTGCAACTTACCGCGTCACTATCTTGAAAAGAGCTGTTCTGGATGATGTAGGGAACTACTTGTTGCCAGATCAATGCACGTTTAAGTCTGGCTCACATGGGTTGTAACACCGGGGTTGCCTCATCACAGCACTACTGCCTATCTAGTGCTGTGCCCCACACACGATCATTCGCTAGATTCTTAAAGACTGCTGGGACCAAACGGTTGGCCATAATGAAAAAAAAAAATACCAGTACATTTTCTTCTCAATTTTTACTTCTACACGCAATCCCCGTGTATACATAATGAATATTAATATGTTACAAATGAATTTATTAATATTATCCTTAATTTTATACTTGAACATTTAAAAAAAAAGGTTGGGTACTTAACCTACAGTTAGATGCGTGGCTTGGCCGGGATGAGAGCCCGGGTTGTTGAGGGAAATGCCCCAGTCTGGCCCCAGCGACCCTGGGGTAGCGGAGGCGGCAAGAGGAGGCACTCACCGTCCTTGCTGATGTGCGTGACGCAGCGGTCCTTGGTGGCAGGACACGGCAGAAGAGACTCCAGCCCACACTCCTCGTTCACCGTCCTGTGGCACTGGTAGCACGTCAGATTGCCCCCGCTCGCCACTGCAACACACACCCACACACAATATTGCACTTCTTCCTTCCGTCAATCTTTACTTTCATCCATCTGCATGAGTGCTTATATTACATGAATGTTGGGAGGGAATGGGAGAGTATCCCAAAAATATGAATTTCAACACAGTTTACTTTTCAGATCAAATATTTAGAAACTAGGGCTGTGAAGAAATAGGGCATATTTGAACAGATTTAAATATATATATATATATATATATACAATATTTTGCCCATTTAGTTTTTGTTTCATCTGTAACCGTAATAAAGATGAACTCAATTCAATCTTTTGCAGTTTCACATGACAAAATACAGACTGAAATGAGTCCATTTTGGTTTCAGGAATTTTGTAAAGTAATTCTGTTTGCAATATTAAATCATAAGGGTAAGTTATAAGATATAAAATAAACACAAGAAGGCAAGGATACCACCACATTAACAGCAATATATTGAGCGGTGGTGAGAGTGAAATTATGTACTAATTAAGCAGCAACGGAATTAAAGGGGTGGGAGAAACGGGAGTCCTCCTAGAAAATCTACCGGCCAACGGCAACGTCCGCCACGTTTCCCATATGCAAAAATCCGAGTGACCCCGCTGGGAATAGAATCCAGTTCGCCTTGGAGGGAGACTCGAGTAGTCTGACTACTACACCACCGTGGCCACGCCTAATGCTGGCGTGTCCCCTTAACTGAACACTTTACATAGGGCATTTCACACAATAAAATATTTATTCAATTAAATAATTTAAATTAGTATTGTTAAAAATATAAATGATTGCATATTCAGTTTAAACAGTTGTACTCAAACATCATAGCCGCTAATTAAAAGGCTTTTTACATATGTTTCCACAAATTCAAAAAATTACTGTGAAAAAAAAATATGTACACTGTATCCAAACCTGTTACAGAAATAATCCCCTACATTAAAACAAATATTATCTTAACATACTGCAATGATTTTGTACGAAATATGAGTAAATATATTTTACACATTTAAATGACTAGTACTACAGTATTAAAATGTTACAGTATTCATTAATAATGCTAGAATAACTCTAGCTGGTGGGTGGTTAAAAGAATATAAAGTAAGAAAATGCAAAATAATATAAAAAATAAACTAAAATATTTTACGTAATGCGGAATATTTGATAACTTGAAAGGGACGATGGCCACGATTATTGCGTCTATTGGACTTCATATATAGTTAAATAAGATAAATGCAAAAGTAATTGAAAGTAGTTTAAAACTAAATTTGAACGTGAGAAATTGTGTTCGATTTCTCCTTTTTGACAATTGTGTAACCTCCCACGCCTACAAACAATTACACATTACCAATGGGTGCATTCAGCGGGCAAAGCGCCCATGCCATAGCTGCAAGGCAACGGTGGTGTACCGTTAAGTCCGAGTTTGACCCCGCCGCGAATAGAACTCGGTTCGCCGTGATGGGAAGCGAGTGGTCAGATCACTACACCACCGCGGCCTCTGGAGTCAGCTTGAGAGAGCGAGCGGATCACGATTCTCTTTCGCTGCTTAGAGTTTTACGAACTCTCAGGAATGATTGAGAAGGGCATTAGCATCCATTTGAGATAGGGAACCTCTGTTACGAAAACGCCTCCGTCGAGTGTTACAGCCAAAACAGTGTTTGGATGCCCATTACAGTGAAAAATGGCAACAGTCGGGGTGTTGTGGAAGAATGTACTGAATTTAATGTCATAAGGTAAAGTACTAACATTACCTTGAAGCCGGCAAACCAGAATAAACATTCTTGCCCTAGCCGGAAATCGAACTCAGCGCCTGGAGGGTGGCAGTTAAGCACGCTAACCCTGATACCATGAGTCGGCCAACATGTCCTGAATGCGTAGTACAACACAAGGGGCGGGGAACGCACGCTTCACTAATGCACGGTAGGTGGCATGTGGTGCGTCGATGTGGGTCCTGAAGTACGAGTGTGGGTAGGCTGCAGTCTGTGTTTACATGCGGACGAGTGCACTTGATCGGTCCGAGTGAAATGAAGTTCACTGCAGTGGAACGTGCGGATATGGTGTTTGTGTACGCACGAACTAATGGAAACAGTAGGGAAGCAGCTCGATTGTATCGGGCCAAGTATACACGCAGGCAAAATCCTGGTCATGCTATGTTTCCAAGACTTTTCCAACGGTTACGGGGAACGGGGCGATTGGACCCACAATTCCACGACAGAGGAGGAAGACGAACTGCACGGACACCCGACTTCGAAGAAGCTGTGATAGATCACGTGGCCTAGGAGCCTGCAATAACCACTCGAGCAATGGGACGTTAAATGGGTGTCGCACACAATACATACTGCATGAAAAGAAATACGGGAATAGTAATAGAAATCCCAACACTGTTTTGGTTGTAACATTCGACGGAGGTGTTTCCGGACCGCAGTTCCTTATCTCAAATGGATGCTGGTGCCCTTCTCCGTCATCCCTGAATGTTTTTACCATCACTCCGGAAGCCTCCTGTATGTGTATATGTGTATGTGTGTGTACGCGCACTTGCGCATGTGTTGCGAGCTTTAGAATTCTCCACAGAGTCAGATGACCTATGCTTTAGTAAGCCGCCTATGCACAACTAGCGTACGCGCTTTGAGTCTTACGGAGTCATTATGAAAGTCCGGGCTTTTTTTTTTATCAGTATCTGATTATTATGTTCCTGTTGGCAACTCGCAAAACTCAGATATAAAATAAACAACAAAGTGTAAATTATTTATATATGGAATTACGACCATCGCGGTAGCCTGGATTAGGGAAATTTTCAATTAAAAAATCGCCTCGTTTCCCGTGAAGTTAAATTACGTTTTCATCGCAAAAACCCTACTGAGACCGTGTTTGGAGTAAACTAGATTAGAAGTAGGGAATTGATGGAATGAGGAGAAAGGCAGTCTTGAAGACGGGAACTGTGTTAGCAGACTTCTTGCACATCCGATACACCCCTTTGAGTGGCTGTAGCACAAGAACCTTTTCATTGAAAACATTGAAACTTTTGGTGGGAATAAAAAGAGCTCCAATTTAAATACTCCTACACAGAAAAAAAATTATGTTTTTCAATTAAAATATATTAAACTAAATGGTGTGTAAATAGCTCATCCGGTACGAAAAGAATGTCTGACAAGTCAACTGATTGTACACAAGGATGCTGCTGTTAGAGTCTGTCCGAAAATCAAACGGCCCTCCCTCCCGATGGTCTGTAGGGATTGTCTAGAACCTATCCGCAATGTAGATGTCCATTGCTCTCAAAACAGTTAGGCTGTAAAATCGAAACGGCTCATGACGGGCAAAATCCTGCCTCTCGCAGCCCTGTTAACCAGCCTCTTTCAAACTAAGTTTGTTGTTGGTATGGTTGTTTCGTACGGTTTCTAAGCATGCTTATTGTTTATTAATCACGCCTGCAAGTATTGTGGCGTGTCACATCACATGCGCTATTCTGGGGACTGTTTGTATACGCAACACGACTAGTAACAGCAGCTCTCTCGTGCGGTATAGTTGCATGAGCCATTGCACGGAAATGTAATTGCTTCCATATAATTTATTTATGTGCCTATCAACCAACCTTCACGATCACCAAATTATTCTATTCAAGTAGCACAAATTTTTATTTCAAACGTGCATTTTTTCTGGTTGAATTACGTAACAGTGATGTTGGGGCAGGAAACTGTAAAAAGTTTTTGAACGTTTCCAAGTCGTATTAACAGTGTAAGTACATGTAAAATTATTACGAACAAACACCTTGGCAGAAATTATATGTTGTATATAACTGAAAATCAATAATTTAACATAAAACATTAAAAACAGCAATATTAGCGTTCGTCAGCACATACGTTATACAATGTATCGATAATGCACATTAGTTGGCAACAGTTAAATGTTGTCTGTTTTCGATTTATATTTGTTTTACATCATATTCTGTTGTTTTTTAAAGTTCAATGCGGCCCTGAAGACAACGTTTGTCAATATTAATAATATTTCATTTAATTATTATAACCGTAAGAAATATTCTGAGAAAATAAATATGAAACTGTGATAATTAAATGTGAGTTCATTGAATACGGTTGTTTCTGTATTATAGGAATTATGATGATAATTATCGTAAAAGAAATATTCTTTTGTGTGCAGGTAATAATGTCTCAGTAAATTCTTTCTTAAAATAGGCATGTCAACTAGTTTATATGTCCACGTTTGTGGGCTTACAGTTTGTTCACGGTTAATTGAGCACTTTTGAAAGCCGTAATTAAGGTCTACTTTTCCCCTCATTTTGTATCCTTACAGTCATATGTAATTTTAACGTTACCATCGAGCTAACGACTATTCATGCATAAGTCAAGAGAAAACGTGAAATTGCCAGGAAACTAAATCCATATAGTCCATTCATGGTTACTTCCAACTTTTCTGAAGCCCTGCTAAAGTTCTACTTTCAGGTTATTGCTCCGCCTTACGCAAGCAAAGTCTCTAGAATTACACCAAAGGGACAACGCACCGCATTCGTGTGCAATGAGTTTAATAGCTTTCTGCATAAGAACTATTTCTTACTAGACATTATGAAACACACATACTGTTTAAATCCGTACTAATTACAAATTAAATATTATAATTTAAAAACAAAATATAAGAAAATGTTTATTCAACAAATAATAAGTTACTTTCATGTTAACAAAGTTGAAAAAAAGCTTGTGATACATGGCATATTTAGGAAGCAACCCATCACGTCATATATGGGGGAATTTTTCAAAGGTTTGATTCAAAAAATTCGAAGAAACCGCGAATAGACTATATAACTGAAATTATGTGTGTAGTATTTAATTGGCACTTCCACTAGTGTTGTCTTTTATTTTATTAGTGAAGAAATTGCTGGGCTATACATCAAAGTGTTCGCTTAGGTATGTTGAACGCTGGAGATAATAATCATTAGTTGTTCATCCCAACTGATAGCAACTCAACTACCATAAAAAAAAACCACACAGCAATAACACGCCACTTAAGAAACTACTTCTTTTACTACTAAACTAAGGTTCAACAGACTCAAGTTTCAGTACATTAAATATTCAAAACGAAAATATATAAACCAAAATGTTATATATGGTACCCCTATAAAACATTGCTTCGTTATTAATACGGTTCAACTAACTTTTATTTATTATTTACTTTGCTTCAGTCAATGCTATTCATTTAATATTTCCCGGCATAACGCAATCAAGCAAAAACAAAAGGCTACTGGGATGCAATGAAAACCTTAGGGTTTCCAAAATCCACAAGAAATAGGCACCGAATATGTAAAAAGTAATTGTCCATGGTTAAATAAAGATTTTATGACATTTAGACATGTAGCTAATGATACTGGCCATTGACGGGTGCGTCGGCGTTGATGCAACAGTGGCTGGCGGAGTTGATGTCCCCATCGGCGTCGTGGAGTCCGCTTCTTAAGAGTTCCGCATGCCTGACGCTTGAACTGCGTTGCAAAGTGTTTGAAATCCTGGTTTTCCGACGAAATTGTTAAACATACCCCCCCTCCCCCACGTATGTTTACCTACGAAAAGACATCATACACCAGACGAGGACGGAATGGTATTTTAAAGTTATCACGCATGCCGTAAAAATCATTTTGGAACCCTCCAATATAGTAAAAAACCTCTTTTTCAGACTGCCGTATCTTAAAATATATTAACCGGACACGTGTCAAACGATAAGAGCCTGTATTGAACTTCGCCACATACTTTTCATCAATTAATTGATAGGGTCGTCGCTTATCAGCTAAAAAAGGACAAAATAGATGCAGGCAGGGGAAACCCTTAAGGGGAGAATGAGAAAAACCCACCAGCAATGAGTGCGATCTCTTCATCTGGTCGCCATCGCTACCTAAACAACCACCTTCTGGTCCACGGTTTCAACTTGAATTATGACGACCAGCCAGTTTCTCAGAAAATATACAGGCAGCAGGCTTAACTACGTGAACCAACAAAAATTAATAATTCAATTTGTTCGTTTTTTTTACATAAAAATGTAGCAATAACAATATATTAAAATCACAATGCATATAAAATGTCTACGCGACTTTCCTTAGCACAAGCAAAACTGTGTGCTACAAAACAAATTTCTCCCAAAGAGGAAAATAACTAAAATAAAATTAGTACGTAAAAATTCAGTGTCTTTGCAACGTACACAATTAAATCGGCTGTAATGGACTATAACAAATAAATTTAAGAGGTGGTTATTAATTAAAAAAATTATCACAAGCTGAGGGACGAAAATGCCAATGCAAAGGTTATGACCAATTATGAACAGCACATAAAAATGCTGTAATAAAAAATCATACAATTCTGATAATTATTAAGATAAAATATTTAAATTCAGTTTTCCCATTACAGTGGTACTATTTTGTAAATTCGTACCCTAATGTGTACAAAGAAAAATACACCAACTTGATTTACCATCAACTTAAACATCACACTCGCAGTGCAACGTCAAGACTTGAACTATTTTACTTAATTAACTGTCAACTAACAGGAAGCATGCATGCAGATGTGTACGGTAGTTAACAGGCAGTGATTATTTTTTCAAATATTGTTTTCGAAAGTGCTTACTTTTTCTGTGAACAAACTATAAAATAGCCAACGTGCAATAACTAATGGGGCGTGTTCAGCCGCGATGGGGTGGTTTTCCCAAGAGACGTGTGCTGATTGGGTGCGTTGGCCGTCGCACCAACTGTCAGGGCTCGGCGGGAAGCCACGGAGAAGCCCGCCACGCTTCGCTTCCCTACGGAGCTCCCGTAGCCTGGCTTCACAACATTTAATTAAAAAATGAATCTGGAATTTACGTTCTGGCAAATAAAAAATGTTAAATCCCAATAATTCTCCCTTTTAACTGATCACCTTTTGAAAGCCCGGTATAGTTCCATATCTACGGACTTACGCAACCAACAATTAACATTGCTTTGAACGTAATGGATGGAATTAATTCTGAACGAATTTTCGTGAATTTAAATTTCTTTACCACTAAATTTTGTGACCATGAATTTAAAGGTTAAAAATACTATTAGGCTTACGAGTAATATTCCTAATTTGCCGCCAGCTTTGGTGAAGATATGTTAAGAGTTTTCATTAAAAGATATGCTTTTAAAGGCGAAGATTTTTTCACAAGATGATTTCAAAAGTTTACAATGAACAGGGATCTGGAAGAAGTATTTTCAAAAGAGTGGCATCGATTAAAGGAACTCTTAGGCGAAACAGACTCTACATGTGACTAATAATGTGTGAAAATACAGTGGTAGGAACATGTTCCTGCAAAATTATCACACACTTTGTTAAAATTTCATATTTATGATTTATTTGTTATCAAGTTATGACTTTCAGCAAGGAGTATTGGGGTAATGTGAACCTGATACAAGTTAAAAATCACATATTACTACACTTAGATATTTTAACTAATATTTTGCACTGTGCTATTTGCTCTCCAAACTTTTATAGTAAAACGTAATTTAGTACAGTGTTACAATATATCATTCACAAGATAACTATAAGTTTTTTTTTGCTCAGGGAAATTATTAACACATTTTCGTGACACATTATTGAAAGTTTTACTTTTACTACAAACATGGAGAATAATATTTCTTAAAATTATATTAGTATGTCGTAGTTAGAAGGGTTTTCTTCTAACCACTGAGTCTCGTTAAGTGGTTAGTCTGATATAAGCACACTTGATGAAGTTTTATTCTCAGATGTATGAACAAACAAAAAAAAAACTAAGTGAGAAATGGGAAGGAACAAAGTTTAACATTTCGAGCAGCGTGGCTTCTTTAATCGCCAATTTGGCAGTAAAGGTGTATATATATATATATATATATATATATATATATATATACATATATATATATTCAGTTTACTTAAATATAAAACTACAGAAAAATTGTTATTTAAAAACATATTTGGGATATCAACATCAATCGTACGTAAACCATATTTTTTTTATATTCTATATTAATGCATTAGGGTTAAGCGAGATGATGCAGTCGTAAAACAGTGGATTGATTTCGTTAATGGAAATTTTTTATGGATGTCTTTACTTCGCCACGAAAAAGACAATTTATCATTATTAACTCCAGGAATTAGTTAAGTGGAACGACGGTACTTTGTGGAAACAAGGAGTGCTTTAGAGGAAACTCGCATATTTCGGGAGCACAGCTGCTCGCAGCACCCAAAAAACTGTATCTGTCTCTCTCTCTCTCTCTCTCTCATTTTCTCGTTCTCCATTATTATCTGCCTTCCATTCTCTTCCCCGCCCCCGCTGCGACATCCCACATGCTCCTGGGGTAATTTCCTAAAGCGATCTCACTGCTCCATGTAAATGGCTCCGTCTCGCTCTAGCCGGATGCCTTGCCGCTTCGTGACCAGGCACACAAAACCGTCAGGCGGGCTGCATACGCCCACTCAGTACAGGCGGCGCACATGCCCTGCAGGAAATGGGAGGTGAGTAAATTGACGTGCCTCGCTGCTGGGAGGCCGAATCCAATCACTGTGACTGTCTGCCAGATAAACACTTTATAATGAGAAGAACCTGGCTCGGGGCGAGTAAATGGACAGTGCTATTAATCTGCAAACACGAAGCGACGATTCAGAAATCATACAGAAAGAAATGTTTGTTTGAATTGAAAAAAAAAAAATGTATTTACAGCCAAACAAATATATACAGTTTATTGGACCGCGTAATTCATTTCAATGCAGATTTTTTTGGTTCAACAAAACGGTTTATTCAAATGAGATGTATTATCTGCTAGATGGTCGAAGTGCATTTTGTTGCATTTAAAATGTATTTAGTCAAATTAAATACGTATTAGTTAGACTGTATACGAACAAGTATTTTGTAGGTTTAAACAAACTTTTTCCTCACTATGCCCTGCTTTATTATTAAAGATGTTATGATGTTAAACATGGTAATTTTAGGTGGTCATATTCCCTTTATTACAATAAATCTGCTATTTAAAATGTGTGTTAATAGTATACAATGTTTCATTATGCAGAAATTATTTTTTTTTTCTAAATTTATTATTTATTTTTTCAATTTGTGATCTTAGCTTCGTTTTATTGGTAAACCTGTTTTACTCTAATAATCTTTTAGTTTAATATTTTAAACTGTTAAATTAATTCGGTGTGTTCCATTTAGGACTAGATAATAAATTAAGCGCATGCGCTTACTAGTATTTCTGTAATTAATTTAATCATCATTTTAAAGTTATAGTAAATAAAGGTGTGCAAATTTATCATTAATCCAAGATGTTAAATAATATTTTTCTTGAGTTTTGCTCTAATTTTATTAGCTCGGAATATGTATTGAAAATATTTACAAACTTAGATTTGTATTTGGTCGTCGATCTACCGACAGGCGAATGAGAAATTTGTGAGTGCTAAACAGCTGCGGTCTTTAGTGCCAATGGGTGAAGTGAGGCGGAAATATACCAGCGACTAAAAGCTGTAGTGACAATGGGAATATCCCGAAAAACCAAAGGATACGGGTAACGTCCACCACGTTTCCGAAATGTGAAAGTCCAAGGCGTGACACTGCCGTGATTGGAATGCGGTTCACTGTGGTGGAAGATGAGTGGTCTGACCACTGTACCACCACGGCCTCTTATGCTGCCTTACAACAAACGCAAGAGAGGCGAAAATCCTCTGGGCCCCAGATCACCGACTGTCCAGTTCTAAGAGACAGCATTGGGCTAAAGCAACTGGATAATCTGTCTCTACAACTTAGCAATTGGTTGTGAACGACAAAGACAAGAAAGCAGAAATATCGGCTAGTTTAATCGTTTTCATAATTAATTTGTGCCACGATTTCTGATGAAACAGCTCATGCATAAAGTACCAGCAATACGTTAATCCTAATTTTCTTGGCCAAACTACTTCGTTACAGAATTCCTCATGAGAACACATTTGTGCTTCTTTTTTCATGCTATTTTATAGAGGAGGTTTGCAGGAATGTTACACATCGCTTCGTTCACCGGCAATAGCTGTTGAGCCGAGGTACAAAGCAGTTAACCTGCGAGCAGCGAACGGGTGGTGATGGCACGCAGCACTATTTAGCGTGGTGACTGCGAAACATACTGGTATTGTCTACAGCATTTAGCATTTAGGTTTTCGTTTCCCATTTGGTGAGATAAACAGTTCTGTATCACGGACTCCCCCTAGTTAGAGGAATTTTTGTGTCAGAGAAGCATAAAATCAATTAGATGTAATAACGACACTGCCATACGTATGTAATGCGGTATCGCCTCTACGCACGATCTATTGAACAGGTGTTTAGTTTTCTTCAGAACCACGCGACTGCGGCATTTTAAACGGTGAACCTTGACCTTCTATTTTAACGTTGACTGAAGTAATCTGTTTTTAGTTTCACATGTATCCAGTTCGTTTTGGATTTTAAAAAAGGGCCGTTTTCGGTAACTTTGGAGGGCTTCGGAATAAACTTTGTACGTTATATGTCTTCTTGAAAATACAATCAGTCAGTCACGGTAAGTGTGTTATTTTTCTTGGATTAGTACGTCGGGTACTCATATGGTAGTGTGGTATAACAAAGGGGACCTCAGGGGCGCTGCAGTGCAGCTAAAATATCAGGTAGGCTGGTACCGGACGCTCTTATAGGCAAATAGTCACCACGGTGTTACATCGAAGTAGCAGAACTATATGTCGGTTGAATTATCTTCCAGCTGTTGTTTGGGCTAGCTCATTGCGAAGCGGGCTCGACAATACTAAAACTGAGGCAAACTGATTTTCTTCTTCGCCACACGTCTCCAGCACTGGCTTACGATATACCTATAGTACTGCCAGAATCACGTAATCAGTGATGTGAAGTATGTTATTATTTAATTTTCCAAAGTATGTGTGCTTTCACTAATAAATATTTAGCACGGTCAAATTATCTTCTTTGCATCAAAATGTGATCACAGCAAGTCCAATAATATCTCAAAGAAGAAGTAGATACTTGGACTAACCAAGAGTTCAAGAAGTATGGTTTTAATGCGTATATTGGCGAGATGGAGGTTCAATGTCAATGCTCAGTAATTGGTTACTGTATAACTGGCATACTCACTATAACTTATATTATATCTTCTATTTTAACATACAGGCGTGGTATGCGGGAGGGGGGGATAATAGACTACCGTCAGCTTAGTGTTAGGCGTAATTCGTGCGTTCTCGACTTTTCAACATTATAAAATATTAATTTGCTTTAACTTTCCCCATTAATTTAGTACGTACATCTGAAACGAATATTTTTAAAAAATGTGTATACGTAATTTAGCAAAATAATTGCCCATCTTCACGTCTTGTCAATAGTTCAATGATGAAAATACATACAATTAAAATCGTTTTTGTGCATATAACAACACAGTTTGGAGCATTGAGGAATATTTCTCTAGTTAAATCACACATATTCTATTATAATAGATTGTGTATTTTATTATTTAACATAGCAAGGACTACTTACAAATATTCTGTAAAGTTTTGTTCTAATGTGCTACTGGTTATGCAATGTTTTATTCTTTTATACTGACAAATCCATATTAAAAATGCATTGGTAAATGTGCAGAATGCAATAAACGTCAAATCATATTAAATCATAGCTGATGGATGCACGGATACTTATCAGGTTCACGGAAGTGTTATTTTTAAACGTGAATTTCGAAATATGGATGATACGCAATTTACTGCAAGGAGAAAATTAACAGGACTTTCAAACGTACTCGGTTAACTGCGAAACACCAATCTATAGTGATTTGTTTTCATTCTATTTTCTCGTGATACAGTAAGCGTATTCATTTCCAAGAACGATTTCTGGTGTAAGAAGCTGCGGTCCAACTTAACCTACCTCAAGATCTCTAGCAGACTGCGTACTCTTTCATACCGTAACCACACTGTCGACTTTTAATGTGAAAATTTTTCGAATAAAGTAGATCCAATATGGTCCGTATCTCGACTTTAAGGTCCCAATTGATATGTAACCTGCACAAAGGAAGCAGCAACACTACTTTATTTTCCTTTCGGTTTCGGAAATCAGGGTATATAAAAAGACGACAAGGAGAAAAGAAGTGTTGATAACACAATGACTGGAGATTTCAGCGTCTTGTTATGAAGTGATCAGGCCTTAGCTGAACGGCCTGCCTGATCACACCTTCAAATATTGAACCAGGGCACGAGCTCGATTGCAATAACACCTTGCGAAATACATTTACAGAAACCCCCTCCACTGACCAGTAAACGGAACCGAAAATATTAAACAACGCGCCCGAAAATATTAAACAACGTGCCCGATACAGACCAACGTAACACTGGGTGTTATGTCTTTTGTTATCAGGGCAGTGGACCAACAATCATTGGAGATGGGTGTGTCCGGCCATCGTTAACCGCCTCCTAGAATCAGCCTCCGGCAACTTGAACAAGGTGACGACTTTCTAATTAGATTGTAATAGTAGTGGAGTGCGGTAATAAAACTTATTTTAATTAATTAGCATCTAGGTATTCCATTTAAGCTCTCACGATCAATAGTCACGTAAATAGTTATTGTATAGTCTTTATGTTCAAAAAAACCCCATCTTATACTGTTGTGTTCCACCTAATCATTACTCATTATTTAGCTACGCCCATAGCCCCTTCCAGGTATGAATTGACTTAGCAAATTTGTAACAGCCTACACGAGTCCTAAGTTGTCCCAGAACCTAAATAAAGTTTATCGTATTGCACAAAAGCAGAACGTACTGCAGCTAATCCTATCGTAGGCTCAGTGTTTGAGTCGAACTTTGGGTGGGTGGCATGCACAAATGGTATGCAAAAATAATCATAAAGCATTATTTTAACACGCAAATTTTTACTAATGCATAATACTTATAATAAAAAGCACTGAGAAATTCATTACGAATAATATTTCGTTTTAGTTGAAGGAAATATTAATACAACAGTCACAAATTCCAGCATTTTGAAACGTAGGCCTTGTGAGTGGTTTTGTCTTATTGGCTAATGAGACAAACCGAAACATTTTTTTTCCATTTAAAGGTATTATTATGTGATGCAATGGCCTGAATTTCTATTTACACCACACATATTATTAAACTGCAACATCTCATTCTGACGGGGTTCAACTCTTCGTACACGACACTTATACACTATAGTAGAAATGCATTGAAGAACACCTAGTAAACATCATCCAGGTAAAATGGTTTTTACAACACAAAATGAAAAGCACCATTCGCCTTCACAAGTCTGCAGCCATTAGGTGAAGTATCTTATCTCAGGTCGTATGACAACGTGACGAGTGCAGATGGCTGTCCTATTCCATTGCGTGTGTATCGCATAGTGTGCCTGAAATGCCTGGCAGAAGATTAGCACCAATTAACAGTTAAGTGACTTTGAGCGTGGCCGAATGCTCGGACTCCGGGAGGGTGGCTGGACGTTCCGCAGATTAGCTACTCACTTGGGACGTGCCAGTGGTCCACCAATGGTGGAGAAGATCGTTAGTGGAGGTTCCCACAGTCGCCTAGCTTCACCAGTGCCACCTCGCTGCAATGATGAGCGCCTTGACAGAATGGTCGTTCAAGTGCCCGGTACTGACAGAACAGCAACCGCACTTGCAATCAGAGCCACTGTGGCCCCTCGTTTGTCTGCACTAACAATAAACAAAATAGTGTTGAAGGTAGGGTTACGTTCTCGTGTTCCTATGACACCTGACGCCTTCTCATCGTCGTGAACGTCACCGGTTGTGTCGGAAAAAGTGTGATGGGTAGGCGAATGGGAAGCATTGCTGTTCAGTGATGAGAGACGTATCTGTCTTGGACAAAGTGATGGCCATGTTCGCATTCGTAGACGTTCGGGTGAGCGGAACAATTTATCTCGTACCCGTACTCGTCATATAGTTAACCACGCCTAGGATTATGGTATGGACGGCCATAAACTACACATCCTGATCGTCTATGGTATTTATTCGGGAGAGCATGACGAATGCGTCGTACAACCGTGATGTTGTCAATCCCGTTCTCCGACGATATCTCGACACACTGCAGGAACCAATATTACAGTGGGATAACGCGATTCCCCATGTCGCTAGGGCAACACAACGTGCTCTACATGGTGTACGCATGCTATCATGGCCCTCTAGATCTCCAGACCTCAACCCCATCGATCATGCGTGGGACGTGATAGTACGGCGCCTGACATCCAGCCTAGCCCCGGCAACGACCATTTACCAGCTACAAGAATCACAGCGAGCGTGTAATACCGTACCCTTAAGAGAGACATTCAGCATTTGTACAACAGGTTACATTTGTACAACAGGTTACATAACTGAATTGCCGCATGTGTGGTCATTCGTGGTATTTACACTCCTTTTTAAGGTGCCTGACGCATGTTTTGCACTTAATGTTCTGTATGTCCCACGGAATTTTAGTTTTGATCGGTCCCACACTTACCACCTCCTCCTTCTTGTGTACCAACGTTTAGGGCAGATACGTGTATTCCTACGGGATGTTCTTACCTGCATTTCTACTAGTGTATAAAAAGTTAAAGGTTGTGATACGTAGCATGATTATGCACACAGTATTAAGCTTGGTATATACAATGCCTAATTTTCTTCTTAATTCCATAAATCACTAGTACAAGTGAAACTGTTGTAATAGCAAAGATTACTCCTTACGTAATTACACTCGTGGCCTGAGAAATACAAGTATACTTTTGCGCTTGCACTCCTTAAAAGTCAAATTACCCTTTCAGAAAACAAATAAATGTACTGAAAATATAACCAAATGAAGGTGTGAAAAGCGCCGTTCTAGCAGATCTTTATTTCCTCAGGCAAAGACAAACATGTGAAAAATATTGTTTGTGCACATTTAATTTCAGTTTCCGTGCGTGCGTGCGAAATATAAATACGCTAACAAACTTTCTAACAATGCTTCAAAAAGAAAATAAATCCTTGTTTAATGCCTTGTCACGATAAATCAACAAACATGTCAGACAGCTGTAGCATATGAAGGCTCAAATTCACCTCTTGTGCAGAAACTCTTACTTTTCAGGTAATAATTTTAAAGTAATTATTGATAATTTCTGAATTCAGAAAATTTCTATTTTACGAGTTGTTTAATACTTGTTTGTATTGGAATTTTTACTACGTGTTATTTGGTAGCTATAAAAAGGCAGGAATGTTCTGATATTTCAAAGTTTATATTATGCTGTTGGTGACAAAATATTTTACGTTGATTGTTCGGATTTCATGTCTGTACTGCAGAGTACGGCAAAAATAGCTAAACTTCTATTGTTGCATTTTTAAAAATCCATTTTATAATACTTGAACTGAAATAATGCTTAGCAAAATGGTTATTTCCTTCATAATTCATTCTGGTTTAATTTTTAATCGTTTTGTGTATTTTATTGCAATATGGCAGCCGTCTTCGTAAATACATTTTCCTCGTTTCTGCACCAAAACGTTTAGGTGAGCCGTTTTCGTGTGAGCAGGTAACTTCAATTTTGCCACAGAACTTCGCGATCAATTTTCCATCGTAGCTGAAATTCTCAACTGCGTGATTAGTTACGTAGAAAAGTGGGGATAGTGCGTGGTGGGTTTGAACGCGAGTTGGTGGTGTCCAGTTGGCAAGGGTGACTGCTGGGGAGGGGATGGGATACTATCACAACCGGAAGTGTGGGATGCGGGCTGGCTGGAGGTCGAGGCCAGGCCCTGACCTCCGCCGCTTTGGAACACTTCCAGAGACTCCAAGCCGGCTTCCTGTCCTCCAAGCCGCCAAGCTTAAATAACCGCGCTGCTCATTGTGTCTTCACTACCAACATCTATCGCAAAGGCTGTCGATAATGCAGACGGATGCCCTATGATAATTTTTAAAACTACCAAACACTTTCATACAAAATACGAAATACTAACCAAGACCAGCGATTAGTTACGGTCCCAGATATTCCAGTTACTAATCAAAGGAATCTTTTACATTTCATATTTTTACATCAAAAAATGCCATCGTTCTGCTTCGCAAGTTCTTCGAAGTACGCAATGTTTGCGTTTTTCTATGCTTAAGGCAATAGAATCAATTTCGCGGGCGCACGAACCATTGAGAACCGATATCTAAAAGGGCCTGATCTCGATGTCCACCAATGACTGCACGTTCGTCACGTTTCATTGCTGTTGCAGAAACCAAACATGATTTAATTTTAAATATCAAATGTGGACAATTTGTTACGAAGACGTGAAAATTCAGACAATCTGATACTCTGATTCTTACTGATTAAAGTTTCTAATATGAAAAATTTTGAAAGCACGAATAAGTTATTTAACAATTTATCTCGTCCNGATTCTTACTGATTAAAGTTTCTAATATGAAAAATTTTGAAAGCACGAATAAGTTATTTAACAATTTATCTCGTCGTTTGTAAGCCATAACTTTATGATTGTCAAAGTCTAATTACATTACAATTATTATAACAAAAATTTAACATATTATGCTAATTGTAACATAATCACACGTCTACAGCTGCGTTCAGAAAATTTTTTTATTTGCAAAGCTTTAGTCGGCAAGAAGTCAAAGAATCCAATACGGTGAGTGAGAAGAGAACTACAGCGCCTCAGCCCCTTGACGTTTACAATATGGAGGGCTCGGTGTTACTGCCGTGATCTGAACAGCTCATCAAGATAAAACATGCGATTCGGGCTGTTAGTATCGCTCACAGGAAAACAAAAATTGGAAAATGATTGTTCAATGGTTTTGATATTAAAAATACCGAATTTTTGAAGGTAAAATAATTTTGTTGCTGGTAATGAACCACCAGACATTTGCTTTTGTACAACCAGGATGGTTGTTTACATTAAACCAGGGTTTACGAAGCCAATAATAAACGAGCACGTATTAAACAAATAGTTCCAGATATTCACAATTTATAAAATGTTAGAATCTCAAATTACTTACTATCAGTCCCTTCAGCTTGTTTTTTAACATGTAAGTAACATTCATAAATGACTGGAACATTATATTGTAGTCATACGAATAAAGTAAAAAGGAATAACACAGCGCCAGTAATGCCATTGTTAGTTTANCTGGAACATTATATTGTAGTCATACGAATAAAGTAAAAAGGAATAACACAGCGCCAGTAATGCCATTGTTAGTTTAATCTGTTATTGTAAAACGTGCCGTGGATCTGCTGCACTATATTTCAAACTACATGTTAAGGAACAAAGTCATCATAATAGGGTGCGTGGTTGAGAAAATAATAAACCATTGACTTAATGTTTTCCATTGAAACACATCAATCCGAAAGTACATGGAAAAAATAATTTTTTTATATGGTAATCTATCTGGCAATCTATGGTATCGCGTTATGTTTTAAACAAGAAGTTACCCATATAACTAATAACTGTTCTTTCCTGTATATAGATAAACCAGAAACATATGAAATACTAGTGCGTAATTACATATACACACGTGCCTTACCAGGGACTCGAAACCAGAACTCCTTGTATCATAAGCTGACATGCAGCCAACTGCATTACGGCGGTAGGATTACGAGTATCAACTTTGATTGTAATCAGTCTAATATTTCGGTAGACAGGGTTTACTAACATGAAATATTTAGAGGGCAGTCATTTCGAAAATCAAGTATGTAAATTTACATGCGCTATGAGCCTATGGTAGCATTAATTGTTTGCAAAATTAGGCGTAATTAGGTTGAAAGGTCCTTGAGATTTCATATAGCACCTTCTTACAAAATTATGGAGAAAAAGAGGCTCTGCATAGACACATTTTATGGTCGTAATAAATACTGTGAGTATACCACTTTAAGTTTAAATTTATTACATTGTTTCGAAGCTATAGTGTACTAAGTTAAAATGTTTACTCGGCTGGAATTTTTGAAAGTAAGTGTATGGCGCACTAAACAAATTATCAGTTTACATGACCTTCCGTAGTACTACTTGGCAGCCAATTTTGGTAGGAATCAGTATATTATTTCCAGAAATATTACAAAATAGTATTTTTCATGTTGTGCTGTCGTGCAACAAGGCGGATAAAATAGGCTCAGTGTAGACACATTTTACTGTTATAATGCATACAGTGTTAGGTTGAAATTGGTTGTATGGTTTCGTAGATATGACATACAAGGCTAAAATTTTATAATGACCACCATTTTGAAAATAAGTGCATGACATATTTAAAACATACTAATTTACNTATTTTTCATGTTGTGCTGTCGTGCAACAAGGCGGATAAAATAGGCTCAGTGTAGACACATTTTACTGTTATAATACATACTGCCTGCATACAGTGCTAGGTTGAAATTGGTTGTATGGTTTCGTAGATATGGCATACAAGGCTAAAATTTTATAATGACCACCATTTTGAAAATAAGTGCATGACATATTTAAAACATACTAATTTACNCATACAAGGCTAAAATTTTATAATGACCACCATTTTGAAAATAAGTGCATGACATATTTAAAACATACTAATTTACATAGCCTTCCACAGTACTACTTGTTTGCCAAATTTGGTAGTAATGGATTGATTTGTTCCCGAGATATGGCATACAAAGTTTATTTTTAATGCGGGGCTTTCTGACAAAATGGCCTACTATAAAAATATTTATTGGAATATTTGTCGTCTGTAATAGATACAGCATACCAAGTTTGTCGAAATTGGTCAAATTGAGTGGTAGTTAGAGAAAATTAACATAAAATATTTACATGACCGCTAATTTGAAAATAAGTGCCTTATCTATTCAAATAGCACAAATTGACATGGCCTACAGTATTTTTAANACATGACCGCTAATTTGAAAATAAGTGCCTTATCTATTCAAATAGCACAAATTGACATGGCCTACAGTATTTTTACTTGCATGCCAAATTTGGTGGAAAACGTTTAAGCAGTTTCCGAGATACGATATAAACGCTCCATTAATTCAAGTAGCGTTATCTTCCAAAATAGCTTATCAATGACAATATTCCTCTATCATTTCAATGCTTAGNCTCCATTAATTCAAGTAGCGTTATCTTCCAAAATAGCTTATCAATGACAATATTCCTCTATCATTTCAATGCTTAGACGATGTATTGTCAACATAACAAATTTGGTTTTAATTAGTTATAGTTGCAGAGGTATGACATAATGCTCTAATTTTTTTAATGCCTGTCATTTTGAAAATAAGCATCCGGCGTGGTTGAAAACTATAAAAGTTGGATTTTGTCACTAAGTGTTATATGTTTACCGAGTATGTGAAATTCGGTTCACGGGTTAAAAATTTTTAGAGAAAAAAAACACACACACGCACACACGGCGCGTACGTGTGTGCGTGTGTGCGCGTGTACGTGTGTGCGTGACGCGCGCACACACGCACACGCACAGGCTTGAAAGAGATCTCATATGCCATCTTTCCTTCGGGAAGTAGGCTAAAGAATGACTTCACCATAAGCCTATTTGTGAAAAGTTATGCGGGACCACTCAGAATTTTCGAACGGGGGAATCGTACCGGGAAATGTCGTTGGTCGGCAAGTTTTCAAAACCCGACAAAAAAAAAATTGAGATACGAAAGTGTGATTGCATGTGTAGTAAGGCTCTGAGCAATTTTTTTTTGTCAAGCTACGGTGCAAAACATGATTTTTCTTTCTTTTCGCGGCAGTAGCGGTCAAGTGGCAGTTTTCTTGTAGTTAAGAATTTATGGATTAGGTGTTTACAAGTCTTTTCCGTGCAAGTTGATGAAGTCTTAGGCAGGAGCGGAGACTCCCTCTTTGATTACCAAAACTTTGCTAAACGCCATGTATATTTTCGTTAACAATAAGCCAAATATTAAACACCAATTGTTATATTTGGATCGAAAGAACGTTGTACGTGTTTTTTTTTCCAAAATATCCAACGTAAATGTACAAAGATACCGTCAAAAGTTAAAAAATGAAATACTGGTGAACTGCTTACAAAACTACCGAGAAAATATTATCACATTATTCTGTTGACATGGACAGTTATTTTGTGCTGTAGAGAAATGTACTGTAATTTTTATTTTTATTTCGAGACTAGTGCAAAAAAAATAAAATTTTAAATTCCTTNTGCTGTAGAGAAATGTACTGTAATTTTTATTTTTATTTCGAGACTAGTGCAAAAAAAATAAAATTTTAAATTCCTTCAGTAGTTCCATTTATTATATTTACTGTAGTGATTTTACACAATTTTTATTCTTTCTTCAGAATATAATTTTGAGTCGGAACAAAAAATTATGTGATATGCTAAAATTGTATAAAATAATTTACACTATTGGGACACCTTTATGAAGCCATTAAATCGCTAGCCTTCCTGTGCGAAAAGTAAAATGTTAACCTTCAGAAGCGTGTGTGTGTGTGTGTGTGTAGTAGTAGTAGTGCTGGCGCGAGTGCGCAAGGATACGCCACTTAAAGAGATAACATGTATGCAGGCAGTGGCGCNGTGCCCTCATCATCGCGCCTGCCAGCCGTTGTTATGGCAACAGCGGCACACCCTCCAACTGCCACACTACAGCTCTGGGGCCTCAGAGGTTCCCTCTGTACAGCCGAGTGTAACTTGTCTCATGCAGACACAACTTTACGCCCCTGATTCGCGCTTAAGGGGCCTGCCTACCTGACGCTTTAACTGCTTTACGGAGTGTTTTAAATACACGTTTCCCCGAGAAACTATTAAACGTGCGTCCAATGTACTGACCTACAAAAAGAACACTTCATACGAGGCCTCTTGTGTGCTTCGAAGACATCACATACATTAGGAGCATCATTTCGAAACACTCTAGCACAGCCAAACAAGACTTTTTCAAATCGTCGTATCCCGAAAATACCCAATGGCCCTGCAATGTACCTTTTTGCAGATCTTTCCCAATGAAATTATAGGGTCACCACTTTTAAGTCCCATAAGTACACTACCACGACCAGAACACTGTACAACATGGATGCGACCATCGTGGTGCTGCAAGCAGAAGCGGGATTCATCGGAGACGACGATGACATGCCATTCGTCCCTCCAGGCCCGGCGTTCCACGCACCATTGCAGCTGCAGGTGCCGATGATGAGCAGTCAGTGTCAGCCGCAGTAACGGGCACTTGGAACATATGCCCTGATGCCGCAGAGACGACGCACCGCGTGTGCGGACACGGGTTGATGCGAACCTTTACTTATATAAGAACTCGCAGCAGGTGAAAAGAACAAATTAAGAAAGGTTGCCAAAAGTGCCCCTTAAGAACCAAAAGTACACCGTTAGCAGCGAGCCAGCCACAACGTTGAGGTTGCTACTTTAATGATAACGCACCACCTAGTTCTGTTACACGTTCCTCTGTTTCAAGCAAAGATCAAGCTCAACTTTTTTTTTCTCGTTTTCACAGTGAAAGAAAGCAGTTCCGTAAAACAATAAGGAGTTAACAGCTATCTACCAGCGAAGAAAACTCTTCACTGATTCAATTGCATAGCTGACATCAGCGTCTCACGGCTAAGTATGGTATGGTTACGGACGACAGAATCTCCTGGGAAGCATTCGGGTGCTGATTCGGAGGTCAAAAGATAAGTNTAAGTATGGTATGGTTACGGACGACAGAATCTCCTGGGAAGCATTCGGGTGCTGATTCGGAGGTCAAAAGATAAGTAAAGCCATTTTTGTACGTGGATTTTTTTTTATTATGATCCTACGTCTCATAAAAAATCGGGGTCATTAGAGACAGAACCAGTGGCTCGGACAACGAGGAGCGGAGAAGGAATCTCAATGGCATCTATCAAGAAATCATCTCGACACCGTAAGGGGGAAAACGGGCCAGAGTGCGCATACGATCTGCGCAGAAGCCACTCTTCGTGTTCCAACATTGGACTTATTTTCTGACGATAGCACGATCAAAAACAACGTACATATGATTTTAGTTTGAAACATTTTTTTGTAAATAAGTATTTAGAGATGTTGTACACTTACTANAAAAACAACGTACATATGATTTTAGTTTGAAACATTTTTTTGTAAATAAGTATTTAGAGATGTTGTACACTTACTATAACTTAGCTGTGATTGAACTACAATATATTCAAGGCAGTGAAACATTTTATTCTTATAAAAGCGTGGGTTTGTTGAAAAATTGGCTGCAGATAAACATGTTCATTACTCTCAAACATNAACATTTTATTCTTATAAAAGCGTGGGTTTGTTGAAAAATTGGCTGCAGATAAACATGTTCATTACTCTCAAACATGTGACTTTGAAAGTCGTATAGGCGATGTCCGAGTCATTGTTAAGGACATGGGCATCAGAGAATGAAAATTGTCCTAGCTTGTTTATAGTCTATGCTCGGCACTCGTTTGGAGTGATTTATTAAAAGCATGGAAAACCGAAGTGAAAATGGTCGGACCGAGAATGAAACCAAAGTACTCCCTAATACGAGCTCAGAGTGTAAGTGCCTTTTTTGTACATACTACTTGCATTTAATTTCGTAAACATTTTATTAAACAATCTTTAGAATGCCATAAATAAAATATATATTTGGAAACAGTTATATTCCACAGGAATAACAAAATTCTAACCTATGGGAACCACTCTATTTTTCAACCAAATACTGTGCCATATGTATTAGTGTATATTATTATTGATCTTCGTTTTGAACCAATTTAATCATGTAATGAAGTTACATAAATGCGTAAAGATATGGTTACAGTAACTGAAAAACACCCACGCTCATAGGCATTTGAACACAAACAGAAGATAATAGGAAGGAAATAAGAATAACTGAATAAGCTAAGAAACCAAACGCAGCATTAGTGACTAGAAACGGAGAATCGTTCCTTAAATTCACTGCACTACCTCTCTCGGTATGAGGGATTACCTTCTTTCTTGCCTCTTCGCCACTTCTACGTGGTGCGTCGGAGAACACAGACACCGAGCACGACTCTAAGCACCCAAATGTTACGTGCCGCNTTCGCCACTTCTACGTGGTGCGTCGGAGAACACAGACACCGAGCACGACTCTAAGCACCCAAATGTTACGTGCCGCTACTCTGGATATGGCAGTTTCCCTACCCACCCCTTCGACCTTTTACATTTTATTTCTTTCTGAAGCTTTTTTTTTCNTACTCTGGATATGGCAGTTTCCCTACCCACCCCTTCGACCTTTTACATTTTATTTCTTTCTGAAGCTTTTTTTTTCTGGAACCATTGTTTTACCTCAGTGAAGATACTGAGATGTAATTGAAGTTTTTAACCGATATATAGAAAGGAAAATATACCAAATGTCAGGCTGCAAACATAGGAATGATACTAGACAAAGTTAGGAACTTTCCTAACCATTCGATTCTTTCTGAACAAATTNTCAGGCTGCAAACATAGGAATGATACTAGACAAAGTTAGGAACTTTCCTAACCATTCGATTCTTTCTGAACAAATCTACTAGAGATACCTTGGATGTGTTGGGAAAAAATTAATATTTGTCCTTTCACAATATACGTATATACTGACGTGATAAATTTGCGAACAATTTCTTGAGTGTTGTTTGTTAAAAATATGTACGTTTTCATGTATCAAATTTTGTCTAAATGAGTGATTGTTTTTAATGAGTCCAGCAGAATTAAAGCCCATCACCTCTAACTTGCGTTTTGAAGCATAAATAAACAAATAAATAGTAAAATGCTTCGTGGCTGGCTCAGTTGGACCCGCTTGCGTCTCGGAGACTCGCGAAANTCAGGCTGCAAACATAGGAATGATACTAGACAAAGTTAGGAACTTTCCTAACCATTCGATTCTTTCTGAACAAATTGATGTGTTGGGAAAAAATTAATATTTGTCCTTTGACAATATACGTATATACTGACGTGATAAATTTGCGAACAATTTCTTGAGTGTTGTTTGTTAAAATATGTACGTTTTCATGTATCAAATTTTGTCTAAATGAGTGATTGTTTTTAATGAGTCCAGCAGAATTAAAGCCCATCACCTCTAACTTGCGTTTTGAAGCGTAAATAAACAAATAAATAGTAAAATGCTTCGTGGCTGGCTCAGTTGGACCCGCTTGCGTCTCGGAGACTCGCGAAANTAAATAAACAAATAAATAGTAAAATGCTTCGTGGCTGGCTCAGTTGGACCCGCTTGCGTCTCGGAGACTCGCGAAAACACACAAAAATATTATCATTTGGCACATGTGTGGTAGATACATACTGATATGTGGGGTGGGAGTTTTACAGAAGTACTTCCGTTTTCTTCTCCCAAGTCTGCATTTCGTCTCTTCTGCACCCACAGTTCTGCCAATCGCCAGACTGGGAAAGCACTGTCCCCCGTAGCCTCCTCTCGTAATGTACATACTGAACCTACCTTGTAGGCGGGAACGACGAGTGCATTTCCATACCTGCCCTCTATTTTCTTTTGCCGCCCGAATCACTATGAATGCGCACTTAGAAAAAGGTTTTGTTTAATCAAACAGAGTTTTTTTTGACACAACCAAATTAATTGATTGTATAGGGGCGATTATATATTTCGTGATTGAAACCAAATTATTTCGTTGTTCTTATTAAGTTGCCCAAACAAAGACTTGGTTGATGCTATTAAATATTCGCACGGTTCTACGTACATAAAACGTGTTCTTCAATATAAAAAAAAAATCAAAGCCCAACCGAGATTTGAACGTATATCGCCTGCGGCCGCACGATACGCCTTAGCAGCCTCAGCTTAAGACACTACGGATGAAATTAATATGTTTTTAATTACTTACATTTCGAATACTGGACAAGGTGTAAGAATAAATATTTCAAGTTTTATAGCTTTACTTTTTTTGTTTCATTAGTATGTCTATACCATCATTAAGCATCAATAAATTCACTAAAAAAACACGGATACTATCCTATTCTCACAAAAAGTACAAAAAAATCCTCGAGCAGTATTTTCTATCGAAGCCAATCAAATGAGTGGCCAAACAAATATAAACATATAGTTGAGCACTTCTAAAATCAACGTTTGAAAAATGCCACCGCCCCTGGCTGTATATATTTTAATTTTACAGGTCTGCCGACTGTAAGTTGGTAACGACAGAGGAAAAGTAGTTCCACGTCCTAACGTTCAATTGAAAATGTTGGGTAATCATTTGTAAATACTGAAAATATTCCTTTTTTATTTATTTAGTGTGTATATTTGTAACAATTAGCAAATTCGTAAAACATTTCCTTTTCTAATTATTTTAGTTTCACTTGGCCAACGCTCAAATAAAGTGATGAAACCCATGGCAAGATTAATTTTACAAGTGTTGGAAGAATACACAAGTTGGTTTTAAGCAGGGCTTTCAAAAGTGCTCTGTTCACCGTGAACAGTACTAAGCCGATCTGGCACTAGCGGGCCATGTGCCTGAACTCGGATAGCAGCTCGCATGTTACTCCTTTGTTTTTATTACCCCCTAGTCTTTGCACTGAGTGTATTTCAATCCTTTGCAGTGCGGACCCCTCGTGCAGAGTATACTCCAAGAGAGGTCGGGTGCTGTTGCGATGGTGTCGCTGACATGAGAGCGTATTTGTAGTGATCTAGTTTGTCTTTGCATGGTGACTCTTACTTGATTTCTACGGTTATGTTAACTACAATAATATCTGGTCTTGAAATTCTATAACTATCTATTTTCTCGTGTTAAGGCTTAAGCTTGACTATTATTTCCTCTAGGTGAGAAGCCGATGAGATTCTGACGATAGCTTCAACATGCGTCTAAAAATACGAATTTGATCGTAGGCTGATTTGCGTCCAGCAATTCAGGTTTTAAGTTACAAATTTGGGCACGCATTACTCAGCCGTACATAATATATAATCTGAGTGATTTTATTTTATTTATTTATTTCGTAAAGTTATGAAGACCAGCGTTTTTAAATGTAAGTTACGGACTAGTTTCCAAAATGTTTCCTCTGTGCGTTATCTAGAAAAACTCAGTGCTCCGTATTGCTTTCCCACTGAGCGGCTGGCAGATTCCTTTAAGTTTTGGGATTTTGCACAGACCACCCAGTTTATATATTTGAAATCAACATTAAAAAAAAAAAGAGATACCTTCCTCTACCTACAGTGTATTTTCAACAACATATTGACTGGCATACTCCCAGTAAAGTTGACAGCGTTGTAGGGTAAGTAGTACATTATTTTGAGGTCGTAATAGCAGCGAGACATTTGCACATGTGGACACCAACTTTATTTTATTTAGATTCGCAATTGTGAATCGGCCTTAACAACTGCAGAGCTCGTTGCATTAACTTTGTTTTGTCGTCATGTTATGTTCAGGTATAGATCGCGTATCAGTGTATTTGCATTGAATTAAGAGCAACGAAAAGTTAAATTTTCCAAGCGAAAATTTGACCAAACTTCAACATAACGAAAGGGAATATAGTTTTGACCAATCAGGTTCAAGAGACGCTTCTTTTATTTTATTTTACGTATTCATTTTTATTCCTACCAACTTACTTTTGGTTTGTTTATTAATACTATATATTATGCCTCGATTGTAACAGACATTTAATTTAACAATTTCGTTTGTGTGCATTTGAACGATAAGTAATTAATGATTTAAAAAACTCTATCATTAAAGAAAATATTTGGGTGCAAATTGGCGTTAATATATGTAAAAGAAACGGTTGTTATTGGCAAGAAGTTGAAAATTTTTTTAATATAGTAAAAGTTTATAATATGTAAGCTAAATTGCAAATATACGATTACACATGTATACGCTAGCCTTTTTTCGGATCCCGGGCACATCATACTTGATATTACTAAATTACAACCCATCAAAGACGAGCCTTTCTTAATTCAAATGTGAACACAGTGCGATTTTATAAAAAAAAATAACAAAGAGATAACGCGAAGGTAACATAACGAGCCCCATGTTTACTTCAATGTGAATCGGCGTTTAGCGAAGGATGCAGGTAGGCAGGCGCCAGTACGAAGAGAGACTTAAGGTAGGTTTACGATTATAAACGTGTACGTATCAGAATGAAAGGTGTTTCTACGAAGTGATCCATGGTCATCGCGTACGTGTCGTGTATGGACATCCTCGACGTGGAGACGTGTAGAAAAAGGCGATATTTTATTTCGTGTCGTGTACGCACAGACTTCATCCGATGGAATTAAAGAAGAAAGGAAGATTAAGAAGTTTTATAGAGCATTTATTTTAATACATAATTTCTGAAACTAAACTTAGGTTTATGTTTTCTTTTTCACATAAAAAAAAGTCTTAATTATAATATTTGCTAATAAATTACTACTTTACTCAAATCCAGTTAAATTTCTAGTCGTGTGTGATTGATTGAACACGATACGTGTAGATTCTCTATGAATCACACATTTTTGTAAATTTTCCACGCAGACGTCTCTTACGTACACGAAATGTATCGTAAACCGACGTATACGGACTGCGCACCAGGTGGCGAGAGAGTGCCTGCCTGCCGGACAGTCCCGCCAGGGCCAGAGGGCAGCCGGGTGGTCGATTCCCATCAGCGGCCGGCGGAAATTGCATGTGGCAGCCAATATGTCCTCCCAGACAACCTCGCCGTCTTGCCTACTGCCTCCGCGCTGCCTCGCTCCTGCTCCACGACCTCCCGACACACGGCTCGTGTCTCCCTTATTCGCTGAACACGTGCATCTAAATAACACTACAGAAGGAACAACACGTTTTTTGGAGCTAGTATCCTGGCCCGACACCAGGTGGCTGTATAATCGTTCCCATTTGTTCGAGGCGCCGTCATGCAGAAGCCAAGTAATTTAGGAGTACCGCGTACAACCGTGGCCGTGGCTACTGCGCTTACACGTGTAGAAATGTCCCACTTATTCGTCTACTATCCTTGGGTTCTTTTAAACTGAAAAACCAAGCATTAAACTAGTATAATAGGTTAATTTCGTTTGGATTAAACTGTAAAAAATGGTGGGTGAAATACGAATGCGCATTAATGATGAAGGCCATCAAACGCACGCGCAATAACCATGACGAGAGTTGTCCACAGACTCTCGTAGTAGCTAGATTTCAGTCCATGCCCCCCTCTACACNCCCCCCCAAACCTATCAAAGAGAAAACGACTGTTGGCTAGCATAAGTAAGTTTTTTGCCTCATATAAAAAATATATTTTTTTTTTCAAAAACATGTCGAAATTCCAATCACAGCATCTATGGACTAATATAAATACAAATGTTATTAACAAAATTTTCGGAAAAGTCCTCTAGTAGATTTGTATTTAAGTTTAAGTTAGGCAAAACAACGTAATAAGTCAGCAGATATACGTACCTGCTTGCGCAACAAGTCGCATACCACAAAGGCGAACGGAATTGGAGCGCCATGCGGGAAATAAAATGCAAACACTTCGGGAGGCATTTACTAGTCAATTGCTAATAACCCATTGTTCATGTATTGTAATAGTTTAACGCACGTGTACTAACAAGCAACCACGAGTTGCGCTCGTATACCTCGAGTTTATGGTGTCCAATGTGAACGCTCTCTCCGCTTGGCGAACCACTTCCGTTTACCTTCGTGATATGCAACTTGCTGCGCACGCAGGGACTTAAACCTGCGGCCTCTTTGCGTTGTTTTGCCTACCTTCAACTTAAATTAAAAAATACTTGATGACTGTTTCAAAAAATTTTTACAAGCAATTTTTGTTTATATTAGGCTATAGAAAATGTGTTTTGGATTTCAACATGTTATTCAAAAACACTTTGTATAAGTATGTACATATGATATAGAAAACTGTGCGTAAGGTGATTCCATTCTTTTTGCAATAAAACTCAATCAAGTGAAGTGAGTTTTAATGGTTCCAACCGAAAAACAGCCGTTCGGGGGCTGAATACGCAACTTGTATACTGCGCAGCTATACTCCTTGCTTGTCTCTCTACACGTATAGCTTACAGCCCCCACACTGCGTACTGGATTCTCGTATCACCGCCACTCAGCACGTGAGTGTACACCACCTGAACTTCCACCTCCGTCGCCAACTAGCAGCAACACACACACAACCACACACACAAACACGCAAACACGCAAACACACAAAAACACACACCTACACAAACACGCACACGGCCTCCTACATGCATATAGTCCATCCACTGTTACTTCCAACTTTTCTGAAACCCTGCTAAAGTTCCACTTCCAGGATATCCCTCCGCCTCATGCAAATAAAGTTTAACTAAGTCTGGAGAATAACACCAAAGGGAAAATTCGTCGCATTCGTGCGAACTATGTATAAGAATATTTTACATAAGGACTATTTCTTACTAGTCATTACCGACACACCTATTTTCTCCCTTCTTTGATTAATATAAATTCAAAATGTAATGTTGTAATTTATTAATAAAATATAAGTAGAACCTCAATTTAACCAAAAATAAGGCACATTTATGTTAACACAATTATGGAACACTTGTGATAGATGGCGTATTTAGGAAACAACCAAACATGTCGTATATGGAGGGAATTTTCAAAGGTTTGATTCAAAAAAGTGTGAAGAATTCGCGAATAGACTATAACGGCGAGGTGTCTTTTTTCCAATCAGCGTTCACGCACTATCCTGCCGTACGGTAGTATAGAGCCAGCAGGAGACAGTTCATAACTGGACAAACTCGAGGCAACACGCAGCCTCATAGCCTAGGCTATGAATGACTCGTGTTTCTGTGCCTAACAAAAATCAAAGAATCCATTGGCTGCGGTAACGAAATAAGTGGCGAGTCAGCTTACGTACAGCAAGAAGCAAAATATTCCTTATTTGCAGCATCTGATACACAAAATTAAATTGGCCATGAAAAGGTTAAAATGGCACGCATTTACACACACATGTAAATGTGTGTTGTTGTGACTGCAGTACGACAACCGTTTTTCCTGCTTTTTTTTTCCTGTGAAACCTTGACAAGGGAAAAAGCTAGCTAAAAAGTTAGAGCCGATATTTACTTTCCACATCTGTCCTCCGGTACTCCCCTTCCACAAAACATTCGGGATACGCCCCTGTTGTAACTTGGAAGACTTTAGGTTTAGGGAGGGAGGGTGGAGCACGGACACCGAGATCTCTCGTACATACCTAAACACAAAAACAAATATACACGTTTGCTGGCAATATCAAAGGCAATATTCCTTACAAAATCATTACATTATGCGTGGCTTCACAAGTTAAAACACATGTAAAACAGAAGATATTTTTACAAGTTATGCTACACTGCTGGCAATATCAAAGGCAATATTCCTTACAAAATTATTACATTATACGTGGCTTCACAAGTTAAAACACATGTAAAACATAAGATATTTTTACAAATTATGCTACACTGTTGGCCATTAAAATTGTAGGACTCACCTGAAGGACGCCACATTGAAGGAATGCGTAGAGCAGGATAGGAAAATGACAAGATTATTTGTTCAGTTCGGTGGCACTGCGGTACATAAATGGAGTCGGGGAGTCACTGAGAGGCAGTATCATTGTGTTTCCCGCCTTTCGCGTGTACAGCCGGAGTTATCATGCCACGTAGAAATACATGGTAACCATACGAACAGGTTTCCGCCTTTGACAAAGGGAGAGTTGTGGCCTATCGGTGTTGTAGATTATCCTACCGCGAAATTGGTTCTCACGTTGGAAGAAATGCGAAGCGGATATGAGATAATTGGATCGAGGAAGGACGGGCTGAGTGACGTGAAGGAATCCAACGGCCCCGTCGCACCATTGAGTGCGAGGACAGACATCTGGTGTGCATAGCGATTATGAACCATGCATCCATATCAAACACACTCGCTCAGGAGTAAAGGTATGTGACACATCAGTCTGTGTTCGCAGGCACCGTTCGTCGCCTCTGCAGCATCAGGGCATCATGTATAGGTGCCTATTACTGTGGGCGTCACTGACTTCCCATCACCGGCGCCTGCAGCTGCAATGGTGCATGGAACGACAGGCCTGGAGGGACAACTGGCATGCCGTCGTCTTCTCCGACGAATCCCGCTCCTGGTTGCAGCACGACGATGGTCGCATCCGTATCTGGCGGCACCTTGGCACACGCCTGGCCGAGTCCTGCATTGTACACCGTCATAACGCACAGCACCTTGAGTTACAGAATCGGGTGTCATTGTATTCCAGTCCCGCCCGCTGCTAGTCCTCATCGCTGGTACGCTGACCAGCAAACGTTACATCGCGGAGATGATCGAGCCTGTTGTTGTTCCCTATCTTCGGGGCCAGTTTGGGGCTCTGTACCAACTGAACAATGCAAAATGTCATGTGGAACAAATAGTCCGACGGTTCCTGAATGACCACCATATCACACTGCTTCCTTGGCCTGCGCGTTCACCGGATCTCTCGCACATCGAAAACGTGTAGTCCATAGCGGACGACTACTTGCCTACCACAGAACACGCATCACCACAACGGATGAACTTTGGGCACGCATCGAAGTAGCATGGACGGAGATATTCCAGATGGAAATCCAAAGTATTTTCCTTTCAATGCTGCGTCGTGTAGCAGCGGTTACTGCCGCCTGTGGTGAGGCCACGCAGTACTGATTCCATCTATATGACGTGAAAGGCTATATAGAACTGCAAGGGAAATTATGTCACCTGTGTTTGATGGGTATTCTTTCCAATAAATATGGTTATTATAGCTCACGTCCTTCTTGATGTTGCAATTTTAATAACGTCGTATCTATACTGCACTTCTATATATTTTGGCGTGTTTTATATCATATAATGGATTTAAAAGACACACCAAAGTTCGAGAACGGTTCTTGTCCGAAATAGAAGTTCGTTCAATAACCCACCTCTATTGCAAGATTAATAAAAAGGAAACGTGTAAATTGCAGTCAGTTCATTGAAATACAAGCGCTGCTAAAGTTAGTCGCTACACTAAATTTCGCTGCACCGTATCTAATTGGATATGAAAACAATAACACACTAAATGTATACTCCTATTATTGCCGTTCACCTGTGAATATAACGTTGTAATTAATAATTACATAAATATTGAAATTTCGATACAAACATGCATATAGTGGCGTATCGGGACATGTCGAGCATATTCACGACGTATATAATATTATAACATATTTTAAAAATAAACATTAATTAATAGTATTAATATTATAATATACATTATAATCTTATCAAAGTTTATATTATAAATTAATGTGTATCATATTCATAATTTAGAGGACAGTAACAGTATTTCGTAATAAGAATTGTTGTGATCAATATCAGATACATGTGTGGTAAATGCAAAATTTTATTTCCCAAAAACATTTGTCAGGGTCTATTTAAACAACATATACACTACTGATAAGTTTCCTGCAGCGTAGTGCCGCACTATTTACAGCATCAACCATTGCCAAATAGTTTAATATTGCAAAAAAAATAAAGAGATATATTTCCTTATTATTTTTAAGTGCTTTTAGTAAATCATTCAAAATATGATCAGATTTTTACAAGTGCGAAGTGTTTTTACTCGACGGAGAGGAGCTCTGAGGTTGTTGAAAATTCCTCGTGACTTTTGCAATGTAATGATATAGATGTCAGATAGTTATAAAAACTGTTGACGGATGGGTTCCAACTTCCAGTGTACTGTGAGGACAAACACAGCCAGACGAGTCTGCCACGAAGTTTTTTCTCTCGTAATGGCGCCACGCTTGGTTGCCAGAACTCCCTTTACTGCTGCCTCCGACCAGCGCGGACTTCCAGCACGGCAGCGGGGAGCAGGCTGAACGCTCATCTGCTCTCCAACTCCACGCCATTAACGGTTTTCTCGGAAATATTGTTTCCTTCCCGGTCAGTCATTTTCTTATTCACGGAGAAAATCACTAGAGCCGACCGGTTCTACGAACTTTAGTCGTGCGTAGTCGCGCGTTACAGAATACATTACTTAGTTGCAAGAAAAATGCACAGTAGGGAATCATTTTTGCGAAATTCTTTCTTGTACACAGTGAATAGTTTTTAATAGGCGTTTTACTTTAAGATACGATTCATCAAATAGTCTGTTGGACACGTTAGCTGTAGAAAGAGCACTGTAAATCTGAATCAGTGACACCAACTAACGAAATACGAATCAGTTTATAATTTACGAGCTGTTTATTATTTATTGTACTTAATTTTACTATGCGTTATTTAGTATCTCTAAAAGGCAGGAACGTATTGATATTTTAAAGTTTATATCATGCTTTTTTATGACAAAATTTTACGTTGATAGTTTGGATTTCACGTTTGTACTGTAGAGTAAGACCAATAGCTAAACTTCTTTAGTAGAATTTTTTTATTGACAAACTCCTCGACCCTCCTGGTCCAACCCTTCACCCCACTTATCCCGCCCCAAGCCTTTCACCCTCCAGATTCCCTAGAAAAAATTTTAAGACCCACATGTCGCGTGGGCGCTTTTCCCACTACAAGTGTACCCCCACAAGCAACAGCCAATCACAGCACACCTCATAAATGGTGGGAGAACCCATCAGCTAACCACAACACACCTCCCACGACGAAGGGGGAGGATCTGTTTCCCAGGTTAAAGTGTACCGGCAATTAGTATCCCTCTCTCCAAGAACCCTTCCAAGGCACTTAGGCCACTAATGTCTCCCAAGTGTCGTTAAACAGCTGCGCTACCCCTACCACAGTACTTGATGTATGTTTATGGATGTATCTGAGCTCAATTATATACCGCCATAGTTCCAGAGTAGAGGTGGGCGGGTGATTCAATATCATTCTAACTGCACTACTCTGAAATTTGTCTGCCATTGCTCCTTAGCTGCGAGAGCCCACTTCATTCCCTTCTGCAAGCAGCTCCTCTGCGATGCTGTAGCGAAGACGGCTGTGGGCGCCACAGCGACTGCCAGCACGTGATCGAGAAAAATGCTGTCGTACATTAAACAAAACCAGCCTTACGTGACAGATATTTGGATAATGCTTAGCTACTGAAGTTCTCAGCGCCGATGATGATAAAGTAAGGTAGCAATGGAGCAGCGACGTAATGCAATAGTGGAAGGGTAAAGGGAGCACCCAGATGTAACTGACCGTTCGACAGCAATGTTTTACACATACAAAAATCCGGGTTTCACAACGCATGAACTGAACCGTTTCGCCGTGAATAGAAACACTACGCTGAAATCTTGGTGCAATTTCTTTAATTGAGCTTTAATACATTAAGAACATAATGAAGGCACGCAAAACATCATTGTTAAAAGCCTGGACCAGAAGGGTAAAACAGAATTTAAACATACGTCCGCAATGCATTTTGACAGAGTTAATTTTATGGTTCCTCTGACAACTCGCTGGAAACACAAGCAGGAGATATAAATCGGTATTTAAATAGGTCTAATTGATTATTAGGGAGTTACCGGCCTAAGGAAAAAGCTAAAAAGTGCGCAGAATACGATAAACCACACCTACAGGATTAGGATAATTGTAAATGATTGTTCGTGGAATACTTTGCAGTATTGGTACCCAGGAGGTGGGGAGGAGGAGGAAGCGTGTCCTGGCCAGTCTTGGCTGAGAAACGTGTAGAGTTACTCCCGGGTCCCTTCACGTGTCGAGAAGAAACGTGCGCAAGTGTGCTGAACACACGCGCCCCGCGCTTTCTACGTCCTCGTCACCAGGCCTGTCAGTAACACTGCGAGAAACAGCTCGGAAACTTACCACAACAGTGCACACAAGTAAAGTAAAAGTGCCAGTTGCAAAGATTTTCCCACACACCCCAAGGTAGTTCTCATACACTTTTTAAAGTCAGTGAATTCTCCACAGTTAATTTTTATAGGATTTTTGTGAAACATCACTAATGTTTGTTTATCTTACATATTAAATGTCTATTATGTTTAATTTATTAGATGATCTAATTATTTTGTTTCAATTTTTCAATACTTTAAGTCTTACTCAAGTTGAAAAGAAATGTATTATATTTATTAATATACTGTGATAAGTTTTATTTTAAAACGAACTTTAAGAAGTATCTATTTAGAATACTTTGTACAGCGTGTGCGGAAATCGTTTTTTGGTAAGAAGGTTAACAGGGACGACATTAAAACTTTTGTTTGGACAGCCAGACAGTTGCGATGGAAGTCTGAAATTTGTAATTTTTTAATTTGCTTCTTAACGAATTTTAAACTAATGTAGATATAGTGTTGGCATTTCCCATTTCGATTAACGCTGCCTGTTTGCTTAAGCTATAGGACCAATAGTTTGGTCCTTGTCTAGAAATTGTAAATTGGTGTCAGTCTAGCAAAATCTGTGTGTAAATCTAACTAAATTAAGGAACCAAGACGTGCACCGATCAGCAACAAAAAGGAAAGATTGTCAGCGAGTCGATGGAACAACTTAAAGATTATCAAACAATTAAAAAATATTACATTTTTGGCAGTTTTATTATATTATTAAGTATTGTTAAAAATCTCCTTTAGTAATTATGCCGGTTCTATTTTCCCGTCATTTAAACAACACAAAAATTGGACAGATAATGCACTTCAGAGATTTAAGAAAATCTGAGTTAGTAATTTGACCAGTGAAAGTGAAATTATTAACTTTATATATAAAATGCATATGATATTCAACACGCATTTCAAGTAGCTAAAACTACAGCCACCAACCTTCTTAACTTTTAGACAATAATTTTGTAGTCTTAACATCTATAAGCCAAATTGACGTGATATATTTAGATTGAGAATTATTCCACATACATTAAAACCCTACATAAAAATGCTAGCAATAAATTCAGAATTAAATTATGTAAATAGGTTTCTTAGATATTTATCTGACAGAAAGACTGTAGTCAGAGTTGATGATAAAATGTAAATTTTTTTATACTTCATCATGTGTCACGTGGAGTGGAAACCCGGCACCACTTCTTTCAGATATATTTATTACTGACATAAATTTTATTAATAAGTATACGATATCACATCTGTACGTCGATGATCTGAAAATTTGCAGAATTCTAAATAACAAAACTAATTTCACTGCGTTAAATAATGATAAAATTGCTGTATTCATCTATTAGTAACTATATAACTTAATTTTGCTAAGATTGTTTGAATTTTATTTACTATAAAAGCTAACCCTATTTTACACTAATATTTTCAATCATGAAATTAACAGAGTTTAACAAACTCGTTATGTTGAACTGATTATTGGTAAACTACTTTAAGTTTAATTATATCTATAACTCATTTTGCCTTTATGGCAGACTTCAATCTGTTGATATTACTCATTATTGAGATGTAAATTATAATATTGTCTGGCAATATGTTAATTTGAAAATTTGCAACTATATAATCGAAGCGTTTGGAAAACATTTAAAGTGACGTGATCCAAACTGTTTTCAAATATTTTCACATAACGACATACTAATTCGATTCAACAATTGGAATGCGCAAATTTGTTAGTCATACTCTGCAAATTAGTGTTTTAAATTTCAATTATTCCCATTGTATTTATTTTGTCCTATTTTAATATCCACGCCAATAATAATATTATAAATTAAAACCATAGAACTTTAAATACCTATTCCACAGTATGAACATATAAAAACTTAAGAGATATTCTAACCTACAGTCAACTGTATAAAGAGTTCTCCTTCACTGGAAGACAGATTACGCTTCAGGACTCAAAAATACAATTTATTCAGCCATTTCTCTGTATCTAGGGATGATTTCAGTAAAATATTTATATGTAATTTCTTTCTTGGAGGGGGTGGGGGTGTTCCTTAATACACATGATTCACCCCTTCAATGAAACAAAGAAAAACCTGCCATGATTTGCTGTGACAAATTAATACGATTATGTTACTGTTATTAAAGTTCTATATAAGACTGTCTTTCTTTGTTATTTTAATGAGCTATTGTTTGTGAATTGAGTGGTGTTATATTTTTTGTGTTTGTTTAAATCTTGTAAAAAAAATTAGGTATGTTATGTGTATGTATATCTCCGACTGAAGGATAGCAAAAATTCTATTAGCATTTTTTTTCCAGCGTAGACGTATGGATAGGGGCTACGATAGAAGACCGGGTGCTCTTAGTAACTGAGGGGTTCTGGAAAGAGTTGGCGGCTGTTCAAGAAAATCGAGCAGTGACAGAGAAAAGTTTTGTTCTTTGGTCAACTATTGGGATAACTGGGAAGGAAGGAGGCACTGGGCTGGTCGAGCGTATCCCACTCCCTCGCCCACTGAAGTCGGAGCGCAGAGAGGGACTCGTGTGTAAGAGTGCTGCGTTTAAACACAGAAAATACTAATGCATGTATGCATGATTTTATGGACGCGTGTTTGATTGCGTGTGAATACTTGCATGTATAAATTTAGGCATCTATGTTTATACGTTTATATTCCAGTTATGTGTATCTTATAGGTCACATTTGCCATATAACTAAAAAAAGTGATCTTAAAAGGTAAATTAAGTTACAGTCTGAAATCGGTAAAACATATTTATTTTACTTTTTCGTCAATCCTGGCAGTTGTCAACAAATGAAAACGTAAACCTGTTTATAGAACCACCAATTATCACAATAATTTGTAAAAAAAAAAAAAAAAAAAAAAAAAAAAAAANTCCTAATTCACTACCACCGTTACTGAAGGTATGTCACGCTATGTTTATTTATTTTATACTAATTGAGTAATGGGGAAACATTTTTGTAAGGTTGACAAATTCATATATGGCTTGTTAGCGCGACGTGTATCGTGTTTGTTCCCTGGCTGACAGGCAACATACGCCAACAGATTTGTGAGGCGAACTGTATCTCAACACGTTGCAGGCGCCAGCAGGGGGCAGATTACACAGCGTGCCTCACCTCCGGGCATTTAGGGCCTCCGGGCACACAGCCTCCCGGATCAATATGCCGGAGCCTTTCCTCCCACCTGCCGCCCAGAGGCACAGCAATTACCTCGCCACCCCACACGGCTTGTTTAATCCCCTAGCTAATGCGGTTTGCTCCGCATTACCCCCCGACTGGATATTTGCAAGCCTCCACACCAGCTAGCCATTACCCCCCTCCCCCTTGCTTAACCTAATCTCAATCTCTCTCGCTCTATTCACAGCACTTTGCGATATTCGCACCGCTACAGATAACACTCATTTGTCAGCCTACACGCTCACCTAAAATTTAACAACATAACAATTAACAACCGAAATTTATTCAATACTTATGTCAGGGTTAACACCGGTGAAAAGAGAGTAATAATTCAGTATTTGGCTAGGCATCATATAAATATATGCTTGTTTTATGTATGTCACTGTAAACCCATTCATCAAACACTCCATTCAGGTCCCGGAGTCAACAGTGAACATCTAGCACTAGAATGGTTTAATTTCGTGTGGCCGAGTGGCAGCAACCAACGAGCAAATTACCCCTGTCAGGGTTTATACAGGACTGTGAAGTTTAACTAAATATCATGTTACAACAGTAGAGGGAGTATGGAGTAGAGTGCGCAGGCCAGATACGCCGTAACAAATCTCCGTGTCCCAAAATTGAGCTTACTTTCTTCCTACGTAACTCTCAAAATCACATGTCTTCGACCAAAGTTAGCGTAGCGTTTGCTTAAAGAAGTGCTTTGTTATGTTAGTGTACCACTTTTGACTAAGTTTTAACGCAAATATAATGCAACAAAGTAACACAAAGTATTATTTTATTTTTCGTAAAAGTGCGGGTTTGTCGTTAAATGTAAGCAAACGGGACTTCATTGTTTAAGCACCTGATTTACACAGTTCTTATGGAAATTCTGTAATCAGTTTTGGTGACATAAGTGGAAGACAAAAATCGGTCTACTTCATCTTTAATCTACGGTTATAACGCGAAACGGCAGGGTCTGTATGGATAAGAGGAGAGAAAGTTGTATGCTTGGCTGCCGTACCGGAAGGACAAAGGTGTGGAGGAGATGCAAAGGAATTCAATGGTGCGAAAAGCGACAGCACCCAGAGAAAAATCACAGTATCGGACACGTCCGCAGCCTTTCCCACATGCGGAAAATCCCAACTTCGATCCATCAGAGATGGTTTAATGACGCCCATTTATTAGTAAAAAAAATACAAATGAAAATATGCTTATTATAAGAAGGGATTGACGCTTATGTTTATTTATGAAGTAGTATTTTTTAACTCCGGCATTCTCACAAAATTTTTACTCGTTTTTAAAGAGCCTTTTTTAATGCATTGTCACTCAAACGAACGATAAACGAACACGTGGCATTTTCAAACTAGGTTAAATCGATACGCAAAAAAAAAGGGTAGGAAAACAGAGATGCGAAAGAGGACACAAATAAGAGAATAAAAAGCGCACACTCAGCGATCGCTTGCATTCCGACTACCACTACAGACGTTTCAATATCTTCGCCGGGCCCGGAGTTGAGGAGCAGGTGAGGAGGGTGCTTTTACCCTCACCTCTCCGTAGTCGTCTTGGAGCGCCGGTTGCAAGAATTTATTTATGAAACGGCTGTCTTAAAATCTTGGCTTATAAGTTTTCAAGAGATTATCCCTATTTCAAAGCAATACATAAAAAAATCTTAACATTGCCAATGCATGAACGTGATTCAAAATGGAAGGTTACCGATGTGCTGACCTGAAACCTAAATTTCAATCTAATGGCATTTAGAGAGAGGTGGCGCAATGGTCACGTACTATCCTTCCATAAGGAGGACCCGAGTTCGCTGTTCCGGTGAGCGTCTTTTCGTATTTCCGTGTATTTCCGAAATCACTTCAGGAGAATGTCGGGATTATTAATTTATCACAAACATCTCTTTAGTAGATATACTTTCCAGGTTCGTGTTTGTCTGAGCTCTTGCTTCTGTCTCTAATGACATACGTTGCCGTAGAAACGTTAAGTGGCAAATCAAATAATCTTTTGAGTGGGTAACATGATGAGCCTGAAGGGAAGAGGGGCAGAGACAGCTAAAGAGAACGACTCTGGAGTGCCGATGAAATCTACTCGCAGAGCATCCGGCCGGGATAAACCCCACTATATCCCGACTGCGAGTTAGTTATGGCACAGTGTGCCCAAACACGTTTGACTCCTCAGACTGGCACTTCGAAGAACTGATACTAAACCCATTCCTCCACACTCGTCGACGGATCTGAACTTTTATTACTGGCGTGCGAAAAACGTGGCGGACGCTGCAAATTGCTGAGGATATTTCTCGGGGCACTCCCGTTCCTCTCACATCTGCTTGTCCATCTTATGCATAGTGAGGATACTGGGTTGACAGAGCATGCCAAGTACTCAGTAATCAATTTGTGTGCTCTAGCATGGATATTTTTTATATAAAGTCGTGTTGCTTGACTAGTGATTGCGCACTGTTTACTGAGATACTTGAAAGGTTAGCACACTTTGCCTGACCAAGTTTTACTGCAACCATAATACATACAAGCAACGAAAAGTTCTAGTCCTTTAAAAAACACGTGTTTTATGGAAAAGTTTTAACGGACTGTGTCTATTGTTGAACGCAAGTAAAAAAAATAAAAGGAATGGAAAAATTTCGCAAAGAGCCGTAGCATTTATTTAAATATTTAAAATAACGAACAAACCGTGTAAGGAACAAAATGGCAAAATATTATAAAGAAAGACCAAAGCAAATTGTATTGGAAAGTGCTTATTAACGTCCTCCAGTGTTATGCCTGAAGGCTATCTGGGGAAGGCTTACAAACTAGTTTATGACCTAACTTAAACTAACACTGATGCCTTACCTAGGATTCGAACTCAGAACCTCCCGCACTGCTGACCGGCAGCGCACCAACCGACTGCTCCACGGGAGATCGGCAAAGAAAACCAATTGGGGGGGGGGGTAATTATACGCTTGTCAATGAAACAGCAGTGTGTCTTCCAAAATCAACTGTAAACACGTATTAGTTATTTTTCGACATAAGTGATTCTCACAGCTGTGATGACAGTTGGCAGACTAAAAATACGGACATATATAGAAGACTAAAAACACCATGCGTCATATTTAGTGTATGATGTCATAGTGTAATTTCACGTTCGTGGCTTTATAGCCGCCTGTTGGCCACAAATTTTTTAATGTGGATCCGACGTTAACATGGCAATGCACAGTGCTGATGGTAAGGGCGAGAAGTCCAGTATTGCAGTGGGCCGGGACGCATTTACATACTGACTTGGTGCTCAACAATGAACAACTGTTTTGCCACTTTAACTGTCAAAATCACGTTACTTGGCCAAAGTTTAGCGCTCCGTTACCGTAAATAACTGTTCTGGGAGGTTTACACACCTCCGATAAAGTTTAAATGCAACTTAAATATGCGTGTTACGACAAATTCTTCTTCTTAATAAAATAGTGCCTGCTGGAAAGCCATAGGAGAACAAACGTAACTTTTTGAAGATTTGATTTTGACGGCCATGTAGACAATCCGGGAGACATTGTTGGGGACAGACAAAAATAATTCTAAAGACTGTTCACGGTGAAGTGAAAAGTTATGAAATCAAGTATTAAAAAAATATAACCCATAACTACACGTATACAGTTCACACTGGCACGTGAACACCCAGTTAAGTTGCCAACGAATTAATACAAATACTTAACGTTGTCCTGAGAGTGTAATGTGTACATTTATGGCTACTGAATTCTAAAGTTTTCTTAATCGAAGCACTGATTTGCATACTATCAACACATTTACTTTCCTAAAATAATCTTCTGTTTTCACGTGAATGGCGCATGAATACAGTGAGATGGTCCGTGGCAATGTTAATCCTACATACAGCAGGATGATACTAAATAACAAGGAAAATATATCCTAAGCATATATTTCAAAAGTACTCCATAAACCGTGAACAGCATGTGCTGCATATTTATCTGAGTATAAAATACATCATTTTTTGGCTTGCGAATCGCCATCAAACTGTTGAAATAGTGATCAATACCGAGGACGTGCTCGGAAGAGTATGCCATGTGGAGCGTAGGGGCGCGGCATGCTCGGCACGTAGAGAGAACGTTGCCGACAGCGGAGCTGGCCCCTCGAGAAGACAAGGTGACGTACGCGGCGGAGGGGCGAAAGCGCGGTTAAGGCGGGGATGGAAGAACGGGGTCGCGGTGACAGACTGTGGCGGGCACACACCACTCAGTCCTCCGACACTCCCCCGCTCCTTCCTCCGTCTACCTTCTGCACGCCTCTTGCTGCAGACACCTGGCTTTCCAATCTAGCGAGGTGACGCATTTGGAGCACACTGGAGCCTCACTCGGGAGGGCCCGGGCTGCATATCCGGTCCGGACATTCTCATTTCTGTTTTTCATGGACTTCCGGCCACAATCTTGATCGTCTCAGTTACTGGCCCTCCTTCTAATGACCTCGTTGTCGACGAGGCGCTGTACCATAACTATCCTGATTTTCGTGGAAAGACTCTATGAATGTTTTTATTTCACAACATTTTATCTCACATCCACTTTCGTGGTAGAACGAGCTGATATGAATCACGTCAACACGGACAATTCAAGCGAACTGCAGACACTCGTCGGTATGCTGGCGAGGGGAAGAATCTGGAACACATAGCAACATATATAGTTTGTAAAACATAGCACCGAGGCGCCAGTGGATCTCTCCTACCGACCGTAGAGTATTCGGGATAATTGCTCCACCACGAACTATATAACGCTTGGCAGCACCTTGAACTGGGTCTGTATGTTAACCCACGCCGAAAAGAACAGTAATCAAGATGCAGCTTCAAATTGACATGCCACTCGTCGTTTCCAGTCATAACATCCAGCCTACAGCAATGGCACATACAAGTTAGTCATATGTTCTATTCGAGAGGCGCGACATTATTTGGTACTCTCTCGCCAGCATCTAACATTGTATTTACTACTTGGTATTACTGAATTAAATCCCTGTTGAGTCTAGCTTTATATAACTTCACTTATGTTACCATAAACCTTCCCTAGAAGCAAATATAGAAATACAATGGAACGATTTTAGCTGTTACGCGTCTTGGATGACTGCCCGCGAATCACACAGACTTTCAGTTTCAGTGTAGCCTACATTCTGATATATCGCAGTAACCGAAGGAATGTTGCTAGTGTTTACGTAGGACATTGAATTTTAGGCAGCTGTCACTATTTTGTTCTTACTGTACCACATCTCTGCATGTCTCTTACTGCACGTGGTTGGCTGACATCGAACTAACCATAATACCAAATGTTATGTTGCCGTTCTGTTAACAAAAGTAGTTTCACGTCGTAAATTTTATTTACGAATGTAATGCTCAAACTGGTTTCTACTCAAATGGGTAACACTTTTTTATACACATCAGTGAAAAACAGCCGTAACAGTGACATATTTATGTTTCTGATAATTTAACAGTGTCACTGGCTGACACGTTCATTTAGATTTTTGCTGTTGTTTGAGCACTTTGAAATTCCTGCCTATTTTATTATTTGTGCACTTTGTATAATTCCATAATATTAACGCTACAATGGACACGGCGACTAGAATCAGTGCGTCCTTTAATTGGCAGTGTAAAATATCGCGGCAGCCTTAAGTTCACAGCGTAGGTACGAGGGCAAGTCAATAAATAAGTTACACTTCCACGTTATGGCCATGTATGAAACCGCCTATACATAGGCAACACGGCTATGACAACATACAATGGAAGTTCACTTTTCCACATAGTCCCCAAGAGACTGTAAACATTTCTCGGAACGGTCAACCAACTTTTCGATTCCGGATGCGTAGACATCTCCTCCAGCGCTATGTAACCACCCCGAGACAACTGCTTTCACCTCCTCATCGTTGAACCGGTTGCGTAAAGCAATTAAAGAGAAGCGCCGGTGTGATTTTGTTGCAAGATAACGCAACACCTCACACGGCCCGCCAAACGTCCGAACTGCTGCAGCGATTCAAGTGGGAGGTATGACAACATCCTCCATACAGTCCAGACTTAGTGACATGCGATCTTCATGTTTTTGGTAAGCTGAAAAAGGATCTCGGTGGACGACGATTCCGAAACTATGAGGAGGTGAAAGCAGCTGTCTCCGGGTGGTTACATAGCGCTGGAGGAGATGTCTACGCATCCGGAATCGAAAAGTTGGTTGACCGTTCCCAGAAATGTTTAAAGTCTCTTGGGGACTATGTGGAAAAGTGAACTTACATTGTATGTTGTCATAGCCGTGTTGCTTATATATAGGTGGTTTCATACATGACCATAACGTGGAAGTGTAACTTATTTATTGATTTGCCCTCGTACTTGGGTTCCGAGCTAAGCAAGTTAGCAAGGCACAGTCCATCAACAAGCTGTCGTGAAATGTTTTTTTAACGAAGTTCCAGCTCACGCGACCATAAAAATCGTTAAACCATGAGGCAAGTCACTTTTTCGCTTCTGAAGTAAACATTTTGTGTTACTTTATAACATTTTCTACAATAAACATGAATAAATCCTCAAATAGGTTTTATTATTAACATTTTCTTGGCGTACGTTATAATATGCTAGACTCCAGAAATCGTCCTCTATAGCAGGCAGCAATACGGGACTTAAAAAATTTTCGTTTGTGGCAAAAATTCGAATATTATAGCTGAGTTAAAATTCGTACAGCGTAATTTTTCTCAACATCGAGTAAATATAGTTTGATGAGTTTTCGTTTTTAATACATATAATTACTATACTTTTAAGAGCATTTATTTTATTTTATAATGTTTGTAGTCCCAGACATTACAAATAAACTAACTATAAGCTGTTCACGGTAAACTGAGGACTTTTGAAATGTCTGATAGATTTATTCAGGAGTCGGTCAAGTGAAACTGTGAAATTATTAAAAAGTTAAATAGGTATTCCACACATTGGTTGATTATTATATGCACGTGCATTAAAAGAACAGAAAGTAAAATAAATAATTTCAGTATTCACAAATGCTTATTTTTTAACACTTTTAATTCAACTTCAAGATACTGAACTACGTTCCATCCGTCGTTACCAACTTGACTGGGCGCTCGCCAGTCAGCGTGCACATTAAAAATACATGCAGCAGGGACAGGGACATTTTTCATAGCTTGATTTCAAAAGTTCTCAGTTAATGAACAGTCTATAAAATGTCTGTACCCCGGAAACATAGCTCGGTTGTCTGATGGAAGAGTTTTCAAGACGTCGCATTGCTACTGATTTGGGAACAGCAAAGGCTGCGTACAGGACGAGATAAAAATAGACATCTTGAAAATAAGAAAGTTAGAGGGGCTATAAATATGAATATTTCAATATTATGTCAATTCCAACTCACCTGTGCGAGGAAAAAGTTATATAATGAATTGGCCACTATTTTACATTTTGAATTTTGACTTTAAAAACTGAAACAAATTTACCTAATTTGCTACCAACATTGCTGCAGGGCCATTTCATACGATCTGGACGTGACGTTTGCAAATATTAAACCAGAAAAATTTAATAGATGGAAACGTTTATATTGAATTATTGTTCTGTCTTACTTTAATGGAACAGCCAAAAATTCCTTCTCCACTTTCAGAATAAAGCTTATATTAATTTTTTTGGCCAAAAAAAAGCGTGCAGCTTCGGGTGTTTCACGGAATGTTGCTCATTCATAAAGAAAACTAAAACAAATGGGAAATGCTGTGAAATTGGTTATGTGAATTACGCTAAATAACTATTACTTTAATTTACAAAGAGTAACATCGATAACAATAAAATGCATTAACGGTTTATTTCATAAACTTCAATTAAAATTTTCTACGTCAGAAAGGGATTTTCCGAGTGCCACTAAGAGCAACAAATCAAGTTTTTAGCGATTTACCAAGTTCTCGTACAGTATACGGAAAGATACTTTTACTTCAAACGTCTACTAAATCTCACAATATTAAGATAATGTTGAAAATATGTGTAGCTATAAATTTTTACAAAGTAAATAACATTATTATGAAAAAAGTTTAATTGAATTTGTTTATGATAATTTTTTAATTTATATTGGGTACTGATTTTACGAGTTTTTGAAATTTTATTTACATATTTTCCATTTTCCACATTTAATACAAAAATAACCTATGCGAAAATTACAAAACGAACGGCTCAAATATTTTCAAACAATATAATTATGCAAAACAGGCAACACAATGACATAACAGAACTACCCTACTTATTAAAAGGCACCAAAAATTAATGTATGAATTCCAGGGTAATGCAGCCGACGAAATTCAACAAAAAAAAAGTAATATATTAAAAAAAATAGTAGTGAAAACAACAAAAATGTAACATTAAAAAAATAGTACTGAAGATTACAAAAAATTAATATATTCAAAAAATAGTACTAAAAAAATACAGAATAAAAATTGTGGTAAATATATGTAATGGACAAATCACGTTTAAATTGTGAATTTAATTTAGTTAGTTGGCTTAAAACAGCAAAAGTTCAAGCCTTTATTATTCAGCTTGTAAGAAAGAGGGATCGCAAAATTTTCCCGCCTCTGCTTCATAAAACACGTGCATGAAGTGGTTATTATTAAATATAATTTAAAAATCATGTTATACGCGTATGAACATGAAGTGTTTATCTTCTACGTGCTGCTGGAAACCGGAAAACTCAGTAACACGCAGATATTACCGTAGGCAGGAACCACTTGGCAACAACATCTACATAAAATTGTATTCGCCCGCTAGACCGTCCCTAATTTATGTCCTAGGCCATAAAAGCGGCCTCTGCAATGCTCTTAGCTCAATCTGGGGTAACTGTTTCGGTTTGAATGATTGCTACTTGGTTGATTATGCTATGGTCCGCCATTTAACTTAGTTTCCGCCTTTAAAGGTAATATATTTTTTCACAATGTCTCGTGAAAAAATGTTAATACCACAAAAATAAAAATGATAAATACAAAAAAAAATTACTTTGTAATATGCCTTTTTAAATTCATTCTTTGAATTCTCTCACAGAAATATTTAACAAATGAGTACTACTTTCCTGCTATAGCTATTTCTTAATTTTAGAAATAACTGTAGCAATTATTTTTCTGTGCTAACTTTCGTTACATCGATGAGTATTTCAATGGGTTTTAATATTTATGTAATGATTAAAATACTCCCGCGATGCATGGAAAGATACAATCTCTATTCACAGTTGAAAATGGCACACCAAATAAGGAGAGACTATGGTCTCTTGAAACTATAGTTGTTCCCAACAAGTGCTGAGACAGATCGCTGGTTCAGGGAGAAGTTATTCGTATTGTCTCCAAGATTAAAGTAAATTATAAAGTTACATTACTTATTTAGTTAAACTGAAAGAGTCAGAACTGCTACGGCATTCGCGAGCTTCTAACAACTTTACTTGGCGGAGAGGTGTTCCACGTTTTTTTCATGTTTAATCAATGTAAGTATGGTTCCCTAGTATGAGCCTCGTTATTGCTAACGGAAAATAATACTCAGGAAAATGCGCTGACATGTACTTTTCTTATCGAAGTATTTTTAATTGAACTCACACAGTCCACGCATTAGGTCGGAAAACTAATCGAGGCTGCATTATATATTGAGTTTACATATTATTGTTAGATGTAAAACCAGAGCACACGTCTGCAGTTCTGCGCCACAACACTCGCAATTGGCCGTGGCGTAGGAACTCCCAAACATCAGTTGAGTACCAATATCCAGAGTCCCGCCAAGCTCAAGTCCACTCACGAGAAGCATGGGAGGGAAGCCCCGAAGTATCTGCAGTTGTGCAGAGTGTGGCCTAACTCTTGAGGGTAAAGCAAGGTGGGCTGAGCCTAAGTTCTACCTCAGAACCTTAACATTAAAAAAAACTAATAATGTCAAAGACCAATTATATGAGGATTATTAGAGCATTTAAATTGACCCGGTATTTAACTGAATCACTGAAAAAATACTAGTATTATTTTTAACATGTTATTAAAGGTGTAAATGTGAAACAAATACAAATATAATTTCAAATGGCGTTTCACTTATACAATTTTTTTATAAGAACGATTCAAAATTTTAAAAATCAAAATAAATTAATAAACTTTTTTTTTAGCCAAAACAAAAAGTAAAATTTTAAGGGTGTTTTGCCACCCTCAACATTTAAATGTAATAATAAATTTTGAGGTAGGTTTAATTAGTCCATAATAAAGAAAAAAAAATCCTGTTGGACGGGCGACTTGGTGCGTTGTATGCTGGCTCATACACATGCAGAGAAAGATGGAATAACAAAAGCTGGACTTTCCTGCTGCTCTACCACATCTTGGGGAGCACTCTTGCAAACGCCAATTCTCTCACGTCAAGGCGACATCACGAAAGGCATAAAAGAGGACATAAGATCTCAAATACCACGAGCAGGATCGTGGACAACCCTGAACGCTGCGCATTGTCTGGTCCGGGNTAAGTGCGATGCGCAATACTTTGCCAAACTACGCCGTTATGTTTTACCAGCAAGAAGAAGGAAACATGGGTGCGTTCTTAAAATACCAATGACTGTCACATATATCAAGTCGCTCGGTACGACAACCTTAACAAATACAAGTATTTAGTCATTATACATTAATACAACTAATAATTTATAAAATAAAATTGAAAATTACAGAAAAACTAAAAATAATGTTTTTTCATAAAAAATATTACACGGTTTTTTGTTTCAAGGAAAATTACTTTTAATGTTTTCAACCTGACGTTTATAAATTGATCATCAATCAATTTTAAAATTATAGCTTGACATAAATATGTAAGCATTGCTGGTGAAATACACAAGATTACATAAATGGTCACTGTGGTATTATTTAACCGTGATCTTACATAAATGGTAGATTCTGAAAGAAATAGTGGCTTTGCCAATATAAAAATATTCTCTGAAATCGAGTAAAAGAACACGGAAAATTTAGCGAGTGCCTAAAAATGGCACAGTTCACCCGGGATCCAAAACGAAAATCTCATGGTCCGTCGGCGCTTTAACGAGTCTAGTGCTGCTGAATAACTTCATTCTGAAATCTTCGACGTCATTTCGGTATGGTGAGTTCTTCACGTTGAGCACATGCATTTCTGTTACCGGCAGAGGGTTTAGACGTTACTTCCAGCTGATTACCCGAGATGGGAACACTATTGCTATTGGCCATTGATTTTCTGTCAATGCGCGGGCTGTAATTGTTGTAGCTGCCCCGTTGGTTCTTGCGTGTTGCCTCTCAACCTCAGTGCTCGGCGATGATATTTCTGCAGGAGGTTTTACCAGAGTGATTGCCAGATATTCCGTTGGAAATACGTTGCAAAATGCGGTACCAGAATAAAGGAAACCCGGGAAATTTCTTATTGTCATGTTCACGATCATTCCAATAACAACTTCAAAAACAACTGGAGTGTACGTGGTGGTCCAGTAGTGTCAACTTCTTCATCCGCAGGCCCCACGTCGCTGGCTTCACACATAAAAGAAAGGCCAAATATTTTCCACTTCATAAAGCTTCTGTGATATTGTACATATAAAAGCACCCACCAGTATTATGCAAATATAATCACACCCATTCACGTGACAGAAGTGCTTGTGTGAATTATGTAGTGTCTAAGCAACATGCAAACTACAAAACTCAACACAACTTTTCTTACCTCTGTCGTTTACACTTTACCTTTCCGACCATACGTGTATATAGAATATATCGTTGCTGTGAAAAATTGAACCCATTCCTGGTATGCGTAACATAATTTAAGATATATTCTACAGATAGACTGACAGACATAAGGAAGTGAATGCACTCTAACCCACTTAGCATATAAGGCCTTCCGGGTCTCCTTTTTTCTACTATCTGTTATTATTGATTTGAGTTTCTAAATATTGTTTATTTATTGGTTTCTTATTATTTGTTAACTATATAAATTCCACACTGCCAAGGCAACGCTTAAACTGAAATTTCAAAATTTATTTAAAATTATTCGCGTAAAAACATTTCAAAAGACTTTTAGTCTGCAAAGTAAAATTTAAATTGGATTTTATTAAAGTCGTTAATGCAAAGAAAAAAGTTTAAATGCTTGGAAATCTCCAGCAGGAGGAGCGGTGACTATTAGCCTGACAAAAGTCAGTTGACGCGGGGAGCCACGGGGAGGCTGTCACCCAGACCATGCTCCTCTTGCGGTTACAATTACAAACAACTTAAAATTATATAATATTATAAAAACACTCATTAATATATAGACTCCGCATGGAGTACTAGATACAAAGGACGAAAAATATAATAAAACGAGAGGCAGGTTTTTTTTCACTGTTCCCTGACAGCCTTGCCAGCAAGCGTGGCGCTACCGCGGCCCTTGCCCAGTAAACTGGGCGCCCGCCCCACTGGCCTCGCCTGTCAGGGCCATCAGCTACTTTACCTGTCCCCAGTATTAAAACCTGTATTAAAATCTTAAAACCTTAAAACTTTAAAACCTTAAAACCCCAAAACAGACTAATCCCTGAAATCATCGTTAGTAGTTTTGATGATTATATATATCTTGTCCACAAAGCTTTCTATTATATTATATATTCTATTGTCATAAATGTTGTAGTTTATAAGTGGCCATTGTTCGTTCTCGTCGAGTAATTCGTTTCTTAGCTGTAGTCTTTCTGTATCAAACATTTTACACAAATACATTATATGGTACCCATTTTGAATTCCATGACCGCGTTCACACGTATCATCTTCCAGTTTGTTTATTCTTTTAAGGTAACTTTTAAACTGTCCATGTCCACTTATTATCTTTTTGATGTTATTGCTAAAAGTTATCTTACTGTTGTACCAATCTTCAACGTTCTTAATATAATTCCTTGTTTCGTTGCTTCCTTCTTTTTCTCCCCATTCATGTTTCCAATTTTTGACTGCAATATTGTAAATCTTCGTTTTCATTTGCTTTATACTTAAAACTTCACCGAGACAGACAGACTGACAGACAGGTAAGCAGGCAGACAGACGCACGTATTTAGTGGTAAACCTTTGGACTCGCCATGGGGAGGACCTGGTTTCGAATCCCTGTCCGGCCATTCCGATATCGGTTTTCTATGGTTTCCCGAAATCACTTTGGGTGAATGCTGGGATGATTCCTTACTAAAGGCCATGGACGATTCCTTCCCTAGTCCTGCTTCTCTGAGCAACTTGCTCCTCCGTCTCATATAACTTCACTGTCGAAAAGACGTCAAACTCTACATACTCTAATGTGCATGAAGTAATAATAAACCATTCTGAGTGATCACGATTCAAACAGTAGTTTCGCTAGCAGACTGGCAGCTGAGTGTAAACGCGGGAGAGAGAGTGTGCGTGACGCATTTCCAAGGGCGAAGAGGGGACGTAGATAGAGCTGAGCTGAGCAGTACAGAGTGAAGTAGGTAGAGCAGAGGTGTATATATGTGTGTGTGAGGCGACCCACAGTGGAGGGTTCTCCAGCAGTATCGACCGGCGCCTCCAGGCAGTATGGTTGCAGTGAGTGGTGCGCCTCTAGGATTGTACAGCACCTCCTCGCTGATAAACGACCGTCACTGCTTCCTCCCTCCGCTCCGCACACTCTGTCCTTCTCTCCACCCACCCCTCTCCCTGGGACAACAAAATGCGTTGCTGTTTCCTAGCACCGCCCTTCTGTTATTGCTTACCAGCGTTGAAACTAATGGTTTATCTCGTTAGCACTAAGGAAACAGTTATTAGTATCCAGTTAATTTACAGCCTGTCAGTAATTCTAGGGTTTCCTAGTTTTACCACTGTTTTGAAAGACTATTTGCACAAAAAAAATACATTAGGATTTTGTAGTATTGCATGACTATACATATCAGGGGCGTCTGAAAAATATTGGCGTCGGGGGAGGGGGGCAAAGGAAGCACATGCCCCTCCCCTATTCTCACTAATGGGCACCAAACATTTCACGTTGTATAACTGTAAATTTTCATACCTTACGTAAATTGAACAAAGTTGGAGTTCACTAAATATTTTTATACGGTATTTTCGCAACGGCATAAATTTTTTGGTTAAAATACGTGGATATAAAACAACGTGTATGTGTCCGTGTAAACACTAGCATAAATCTTTTAAAACTGAAGTTTACGGATGGGACGCTTTATCCAGCACCAGGGACACCAAATTCTGTACATGAACTTATCCCCCCAGCCTAACCTAACAGAGAAAAGTTCCTACGCTGCTGATATAGTTTCAAAACAAATCATAATTAAAATTTAATGTTATTTGTTTATTGCGTTCAAGCATAAATTCCACAAGAGCTAATTCATATTTGAATTTACTGGCATTGAATGTCTTTAAACATTTTTAGAGAAGACATTTCTTGAATCACCCACCGGTGTCTTATTTGTGGTGCTGCACGACCTCCACGAAATCCGGTGTATTCAGCGTTCTCAGCAGTCGCTCTGAGCCAGGTGGCGCAATGCTAACCCTTCGGACTTGCATTTGGGAGGACCTGGATTCAAATCCCGGTCCAGCTATCTTAATTTCAGTTTTCCATGGTTTCTCTAAATCACTCCCGGCGAATGCTGAGATGTTTCCTTCCTACCGACCATTGGCGGTAACTTCCTCGTTCCTGCTTCTCTAAGCACCTTGCTCCGTCTCTAATTACCTCGCTATAAACGAGACGTTAAGCCCTACCCACGTCAGTAGTCGTTCTTTGCTCAGGCGCTACTCAGAAGCTCGTGACAGCGAATGACCGTCAACGCTCGTCAGTAGTTATCGGAAACAGTTGAAATTATTTAAATTGCTGGCCGATGACAGATTACAGAATTGGTTTTACTAACTATGAGAGAAACTATTTCACCAGAGTGATGTATTTCTTCCGTTGTTAATTTTTATGTTATCGCGGTGCAATATACACGAAATAAATGCACCAATATTGCAAAATACACTTCTGGACATGGATTTTGCTACACTCTTAAGGTTTCATCCATTTGCAATAAAATTGCAGTAACAATTGCCCAATGCAAACTGTTAAAGTCACATCGCAGAAACTTCACAGCAACACGTGATATAAGGGGGCGCTTGTGGTCAGTACTCAGTGATTAAAAGGGCCATACAACAGGCTGGAAAGGCAGAAGTCTGCGTGTTAAGAGACAGACCAGTATGTCACGGCGTCGTGCTCGCGAAGAATACCACCGCCCATGATTCATTTTAACGGGATCGTATGGTCAAACTGTACGAAGCCAGATGGTCGGCTTGTCGCATAGCAATTTACCTTGGTTGTACGACACGCAATGTGCAGGCGTGGATATGCATAGGTCGTATGTCACGTAGAATGGGTATTTCTCCTACCAGATGCACTACAGATGGAGAGGATCATCGTATCCGCCGACGTGCAGTAGCATAACGTGGCACCGCATCCAAAGATATCCTGCAGTCTGTAAAGTCTGCAATGCACTTGCCCATCTCAAAAAGAACCATTGGTTAGCGTTTGAACGAAGCTGGCCTACAGGCATGGCATCCACTGCGCCGTGGCGAGGTGTGTGTATGGAGCGGCGCCGGAATGCAAGGGCGGGGGAAACAGGAGATCTCCGAGAAAATCCGCTGACAAGCGGTATCGTCCAGCACGATTCCCACGTGTCAAAATCCGGGAGCACCCCGCCGGGAATCGATCCCGGTTCGCCGTAGCATGGGGAGAACGCTCTAGACGCTGTGCCACTGCGGCCCCTAAGAATCAAGCGAGATAATTTTGAAAAATTAGTAAAATTTATACATGATTTTGAATATTGAGTTTTGTGTACATATATAATAAATCTTTTTTTTTTCCACCCCTTTCCAAATAATATTGATAGCGCTTTAACATAATCAGAATTTGATGTTAAAAAGGTATTTTATGAAACAGCTTTCTTAGGGAATTTCACTTGTTTGGGTTGGTTTTATCTGATTCTATATGAATTGTTTTATATTCTATCGCAGAACGCGGCAATGAGCCAAAAGAGAGAAGCTGACTTCTATAGCACGTATCTAAGTTCTATAATCTCTACGAAAATAGTAATAGTTTAATTAGTATACTGCAATGTTCAGCTCAGTGGTAATATTCAGAGCACAAGTCACTGTTAGCGGTAAATGAGGCAGTTTATTGGCAGTGAGAGTAAGGAAATGAGGCGGCATGAAGTGAGACACTTCAAAGTGTGTTCTCAGAGCTGTGGTAACAGCGGTGTAGCTGCACGGTGTTTCAGAGTTGATGAAGTTAAGTGAGAGCATCTCCTGGGCGCTCTGGGACACAATTCCATGAGGGCGTCATCACAACTTGCTACGACACAGTTTCACAGTTTATCAGCTCCCTCCCCTTCTCCTTTACAAAAATACATCACCTATAGGCTATTCAAGGTAAGGTGAGCACTTTTGAATGCCGTCTCATTTGGAATAATAGTCAATAAATGTATTTTATTGTAGCTTTAGACGTTATCATCCTAGTGCCGTGGAATACACACACTGTGTTTATTATTTACATGGCAATATTTATTTTAAAAGGAGGTTAAAGGATAAAAAAAATGGCCGAAAGGAAAAAGTAACTAGAGCCTCAAAAGTGCTCACTTTATCGTGAACAGCCTAAAGCGTACAAATATCTTGTTTTGGTTCTCGGTTCTCTTTGGCATTTTCTTAAATTTCTTTAAGCTCGTTTTCGGGATTAATGTCTGTAAAGGTGAAATGTGTTCTGGGCGTGGTGTAAACCAATCAGGATATCCAATTGATTTGTTTTTATGGTAAAATTTGGCTTAATTTAACACCAGAATGTCTTCACTTCGATGTTTCTCCCACTGTTTCTGGAGCTGAAACGTTACCATTTGGTAACAAATTCTTGGTACTTAAAAGTTAAAATATATATTTTTTTTTTCACTCTTTCAGATCTTAATTCGCTTTCAACATTATAATACTTAAATATCTTTTCGAACTCTTTCAATTTGTATAGTGAATATCTATAAAGTCTAACGCCTTAAAAAATACTATTTTTATCTGCTACTTTTGATAAGATTAATTTCCAATGTTTTGACAGACGTAATATTTAATTGTTTGTTGTTTATTTATATGTGGCAGCTACCGTTTTAATTACTGTTTAATGATTTCATTTTAATTGTACGTATGTGTACGCTCAGAAATGTGATGAATAGTTTTAATTAATATTTTTGAATGTCTTTCTGAATTTCATACAATTGCATGTATTACGAAGAAGTATGTGTATGGAGGTCACAAGCTAAGAACAATGTGTTATTTTGGTTGTCATGGTGACGCATGGCGTGGTAATATAGCCCTCTTGTGATTGACGTGAGGTTTGAAATTAACGTTTTAAGTACACTGGCGAGCCAAAAAAAACTGGTATAGGCGTGCGCATGCAAATAACAGAGGTATGGAACCAATCAGAGTAACGTGATGCGGTCGGCAGCGCCTATATATAACAACAAGCGTCTGGCAAAGTTGCTAGATCGGTTACTGCTGCTACAATGGCAGGTTATCAAGATTTAAGTGAGTTTGAACGTGATGTTATAGTCAGCGCACGAGAGGTGGGACATAGCATCTCCGAGGGCGAGAATCATTTAACGTGACAAACGTACAACCCTTTCTCAAATTGGCGCATATTGGATTTATGGACTGCCATGCAGGATTCATGGTGTGAATTGCCTCCTGCATACCTTCAGACATTAGTCGAGCCCATGCCACGTAGTCTTGCGGCACTTCTGCGTGCTCACGGGGGCCCTACATGATATTAGGCATGTGTACCAATTTTTTTTTTTTTTTGGCTCTTCAGTGTATATCGTTGAGGAATCTTGTTTCCTCCAGGCAAGACCCCGACCGAGTGGTTTCGGCCTGGTAGGTATTTATTAGATTTTCTTAATTTTTCAACGAATGCTTGATTATTATACAGACTGCCCGATGGGGGCGAAGACTCGCAACAGTTTCATACGTGAAGTCAAGTCTGTACGCGCTTCCTACGCGGTTATTTATTTAAAGCCACTTGGTAATTGGTACTGAATGAACTGTATATGGTGTCCCACAGGCCTGAGAGCCTGATTAGGGAAGATCCTGCATACCTCCAGGCATTAAGGAGGATGCCTGGCGAGTCCAGCCTACGTGATTTAAGTTATTCAAAATGCTGCTAAGAAATAATATTTCAGCTAAGTAGGGGAAGATGGGGGGAAAAAAAGCAGAAGGAGATACATTTTTATTTCATTGTTTATAATTAGATAAACGTGAAAAAAATTTAAGAAGTACTTACACCGTTTAGCCATAGGCTGTAAAAAGATCATCGGCATGATTGACGTATTTGTAATTTTTAACTTGTCTGACAAAATATGTGTGCAGCAACATTACCATCCCAAAGTTGCTCGTCTTTGCAAAGTTAAGTTTCCTTTAAATGTCATTTAGTTTTTTTATAGGCCTAGGTATATTTTAACAAGTTTCACATAGGTTATATAATATTTTGTTTAGCTAATGTCAATGTGTTGTGTAACCTCGTGCTGTTATCAGTTTTTGGTGTAAAAATGTTATATTGAATTTATTGTCTCATTGTAATCCTAACTAATATTATAAATGCGAAACTGTGTTTGTTTGTTTGTTTGTCCTTTCTTACGGATCGTCGTAATTTTTTGCACAGATATAGTTGAAGGGCCGGGAAGTGACATAGGCTACTTTTTATACCGAGAAAATATCTCATTCCCTTGGGGAAATTCTTATTGGAAAATGAAAAAGTACACAAACGGAATGACAATGCAACGTCGCAACCGAGCAACAGATCGGCGTAATTTCTTGCTCATAAATAGTGGGAGGGCTGAAAGGTGATATTGGCTACTTTTTATTGCGAGAAATAGCTGAAAAAATTTACAAACGATAATAGTGAATCAAGTTTGCCGCCAGCGCGCTCTCTTGCAGTACGCTGTCTAAACCGTTAAAGATGGAACGATATAATATAGTAAAGAATTGTGTATAACAAAAAGACCTAAAAAAATTCCGCTGTAGCATATATATATATATCTATAACAGAGAAATACTAATAAGTGTTTTTACCATTTAATTCAGAGAGACGTTGAGTTTTATAATATGTTTAGAGTATAGAAGATTAACTCTAAGTAAAATTCAACTTTATTAAAAAAAAAAAAACCTAAACGATAATTCTGTACTCCACGCGAGTGGAGCCGCGGACACAGCTAGTGTTTTATAACTATGCCAAATTTAAGATTATTAATTTCCTAATGTCAAGTTTACATGCATTGCAATTTTAATGTCAACTGTTGTTAACTGCTTTATTTATCACTCTCTATTACACAAATTAATTACCAAATCTCAAAACACACCATTAATGGTAAGAAGACACGTGTAAGTTGTTTTGTGTTGCTACAAAATAGTTCTCTCCTGTTGAGCCGGGGATATATAAACTCCAGGTGAGAACTCAGAGTTAATAGTGAAAAGCAAACTAGTCTAACCTAAGATATTATTTCCCAACCCAATATTTCACACTATATTGTACTCTGTACACTCGCACAACATTAGGTGTTGTTACAGTACAGAAATACAGTACGAAAGAAAGTTACAAAATAATAAAATTTTGTGCAGCCAGTAATAATTATAACTATTTCTAAAAAAAAAAAATAAAAAAAAAAACACATCCTACATAGGACCTACATAAGTCATTTACAAATAGACAAATGTAATTTGCGAAATCATCAATAATCGTAAATGATTGACATTACATCAGCAAACTGGCGAGGCTAAAATTGACGTTAACAGGTTCGAGAATTAAATCTCAATGACAACATTTTGAACTTAAGTTGGTAATATATGAAAATGCTAACGCATTTCATGTCACTTGTTTTTTATTCTGTTTGCAAACACTGCGTACGCATATTTGTTACACTAATTAAGGAAAAATATTTTGAAATGTTTAATGCATTGCCTCTTTCTTTTCTTATTTTAACTGAACAGAATGAAAGTGGGCGACAACGGTGAGTATGTCCATCATATTTGATTTTACTGGTCAGTGACGTCAGAAATCACGACTGCATTGGTTTAAACATTAAACTCAAAAAGTTGGAATATGGCCAGCTTTTACTGCGGCGCGTTTAACAAATCGTGTCCCAGTGACGTCTAAATTATATTGTAGCGAGAGCCGTTATCCAGTATGTAATCACGATATACTGTAGCGCTTTATTGTAACGGCCATGCATCCATCAAGTTGCACTGTAGAATTCTTACAGTCAAACATACATCTCTACAATGCTCCTTATTACTGGAGTGCTCAAAAAACGAAGAGAAACAATTTCCCCTCACACGAACTATAGCACATTATATGAACCAACATGGTCCCGAGTCCGCGGCAATCAGAAGGAAAACGATAACTAACTACCTTAGTTTAACGTTTTAAGGATTCGTTTCTTCCTAAGTAGTATTATAAGGAATAACTATGTTTCAATAAATATCGATGGCAAAGATTAGAAAATGTCAATTCGGGTTTTCATCAGCTACGACACAGTAATGCCTCGAAATACGTATTTCCTTGGCTTATCCCGCAGAGTCTCTTAACTAGGTAATGTGCTGTCGACTTATCAACGTTTTCTTATAGGCAACGTGTTCAGCTATTGGACTGCCTTGCGTTACCGCCAACCAAGAGTTTACATTTTTCCAAACTCCCATTAGTCGTATTCACCAAAATATAATCATCACGTATGAATCATACCCTTACACCTAGTTTCGTTGCTTATTTAAGACTGCGCGCCATAAAAGATTTTTTGATCCCACAGAACTGAAAGAGCATTCGTTTCAATAGAAACATAAATTAAATTACAAGCTCATTAAAAATAACATTTTTGCGGAACTTTTTCAAAGTCGAGTCTATATTAAATGCTACTATCCTCTGGATGTCTCAAAATAACTTGAGAGCACGTGTCTAATATTTGCCAGTGTTTCATTTTACTGACGCTTCAGTGGATTTAGGCTCCCGCCTACCTAGAGCTTTTTTTCCGCGGTTGGGACCAAACAGGGCGGGAGCGATAAGAGCGACACTGCCACGCGCATCAAGTGTCCCATCGCCGCTAAGCGCAAGACTGAACTTGCGTGCAGTGTTATAGTCACACTGCGTGTACCTACGAAACTTTCAGCGGTGACCCTATTATTTTATTGGTGGAAAGTCTGTTGGAAGGTTCAATGCAGGGCCCTTAAGTTGTTGTGTATGGATCTGACATCTATTTTACGATGCAGTACTTTTAAAAACCCATTTTTAGACATATTTAAGTAAAACTCGGATTTTGATTGAATCACTATTACCTACAATCAAAATCCAAATTCAGTTTCACCACACCATTGCCATTATACTTAAAAAATAACATCTTGAAGTACTCTGAAATGTTGTTTCAAATGTGCGTGGAGTCTTAAAACACTAACAGTCCTCGTCTGAAATGTGTGCTCATTTCGTAGATCAACACATTGAGCGCACATTTTATACACTGGAGAGCAAAAAAAAACTGGAATAGGCTTCCGTATTAAAATAACAGAGGTATGGAACCAATCAGAATAACGCGATGCGGTCGGCAGTGCCTATATAAGACAACAGTCGACTGGCAAAGTTGCTAGATCGGTTTCTGCTGCTACAATGGTAGGTTATCAAGATTTAAGTGAGTTTGAACGTGGTGTTATAGTCGGCGCACGAGAGATGGGACCTATTATCTCCGAGGTAGCAATAAAATTTGGATTTTCGCGTACGACCATTTCACGAGCGTACCGCGAATATCGGGAATCCGGTAGAACATCAAATCTTCGACATCGCTGCGGCCGGAAAAATATCGTGAACGAACGGGACAAACGACGACTGACGAGAATCATTAAACGTGACAGACGTGCAACCCTTTCTCAAATTGGCACAGATTTCAATGCTGGGGCATCAAGTGCCAACGTGCGAACTATTCAAGTGACCATTATTGATATGGGCTTTCAGGGCCGAAGGCCCACTCGTGTACCGTTGTTGACAGCACGACGCAAAGCTTTATGCCTCAACTGGGCTCGCCAACACCGTCATTGGACTGTTGATGACTGGAAACACGTTGTTTGGTCTGACGAGTCTCGTTTCCAATTGTATCTGGCGGATGGACGTGTGCGGGTATGGAGACATCCTCATGAATCCATGGACCCTACATGTCAAAAGGGGACTGCTCAAGATGGTGGAGGCTCTGTCATGGTATGGGGCGTGTGCAGTTGGCGTGAAATGGGACCTCTGATACGTCTAGATACGACTCTGACAGGTGACAGATACGTAAGCATCCTGTACGATCACCTGCACCCATTCATGTCCATTGTGCATTCCGACGGACGTGGACGATTCCAGCAGGACAATGCAACACCCCACACGTCGAGAGTTACTACCGAGTGGCTCCAGAAACACTCTTCTAACTTTAGACACTTCCATTGGCCACCTAAATCACCAGACATGAACATTATTGAGCATATCTGGGATGCCTTGCAACGTGCTGTTCAGAAGAGATCTCCACCGCCTCGCACTCCTATGGATTTGTGGACTGCCCTGCAGGATTCATGGTGTGAATTGCCTCCTGCATACCTTCAGACATTAGTCGAGTCCATGCCAAGTCGTCTTGCGGCACTTCTGCGTGCTCGGGGGGGGGGGGGGCTATACGATATTAGGCAGGTGTACCAGTTTTTTTTGGCTCTTCAGTGTAGTTTAGTTGTAGAACGTGTTTTCAACCACACTGCAACATAGCTCAAGCACCATATAGGCAGGAGTCTTACCGTTCTCAGTATCCAGTGTGGCCTCGCACAGTTTGCAACCCGATTGTGTGCGAAAACGTCTACCACTCACGTCAGCAATTTCTGAACCGTAGAGCTTATGTGGCTGACTGCACCAGCCAGTGAAATTTGTATTGAAATGCGGCGCCTCTTTGTTTTAACACTAACTCCAAAACCATGTTTGCATTTTGTTGGTTTAATGGAAGGTAGTGGTGACGTGTTGTGTAATCCAGACTATAGGCGTGGCCACATGTGGCCATTATTATGATAACGGATGGTTCCATTTCAGAAACTCACAAACCAGAGCCAAAATTTGGCATGTAGTGTGGCAAAGGCTGGCACAGATGTACCTGCGATTCAATGAATCCAATAATTGAAATGAAAAATGTCAAAAGCGTCACTATTTATAACGTGTTTTGGGACTGAAAACCACAGGGGAGAATATTAGCTTTTTAACACTTCTCTGATGGGTGCTCTTATGCATACCTGGATAAGGTTTATTCTACTCTGGTTGGAAACAAAACGAGATTTCTTATGTGAGAGTTCGGCGTTGGAAAATTTTCGCCGCGAGGTGCGCTGGTGTTCCAAAGAGGTCACTTTTAAACTGGCGGTAAATTAAGAGATTCTATTTATTTGTGTGTAAAAGTTCGTGTTTGGCTCGAATTTTAATATACACTTTCCCCAGCCAAAATTTTAAATATTAACTTTATTTCGTAACTATTATTCACGCTTTCCAATGGTGTTTACAAGAAGAAACAGTAAACATATACTTGTGTTTGGCACTGAGCGTTCACAAGAAAGCTTATTTCAATGGAAAAACTTTTCAAATTTAAGTGCGCAATAAATATAGCTGTCATCGAAAGGAACTTTGTACTTTTCAACTTCTAATTTTGGAATTGCGCACGAAAACCCTAAAAATATTTGTTTTAACCACTGTCACTATTTTTCTTCGATTCAGTTTTCATATTTAAATAAAGTAATTGTGTAAGCCATCATTTTGCTATATACAATATTGCAACAGAATATTAAACAAAATGTGGACACATTTCGTTATATTTCCACTCTATTGCGAACAACAAGTTCATTGTGTACGTATGTTCTAACACAATACAAATAGGAAGATTTTTCACGATTACATTTATTTTAAGTAAATTGCAATCATCATCAACGGAAAAATGCAGTACACATCCGACAGCAGTGCAGCCTGGCGGTGAAAATTTTTAGTTGCCAAACTAAAAGCATTGAGTTTCCCAACCGGAGTAGAAAAAAACTTAACTTGGACCACCTCTTGCCTATGATCCAGGCTGATATCGGAGTTTCAGCCCCAACAAACACGACACGACAAGACGCGACCAAACCCGTGACCTCGATACAAATTATATTTTCAATGCGACTGCGTGGATTTACAGCCCGACAGTTTACTCACGCGACACGAAGAGTAGAGATTTTCGGAATTATTGGAAGTAGCTGATTGACAAAGCTATCTTCAAAAGCGGTGAGCAGAGAGGAAATTTGTAGTAATGATGGTGACAAATTTAAAAATGTTATTGTTACAAGTTAAATTCTCTCAAGTTCCAATTTTTTTTTTTAAGCTACGTATTTGCTACTGAGGGAAAAGTTTGCCATAAAATTTTAGTTTTGCATGGTTGTCATTCCGTGTGTCGTGCCGCACGTCATGAAAATAAAGACAATTTCTAATCGAAAACTGTTGGTCGGGTAACAGAATTCGTCGGGCTTACGTATAATATATTTTGTATTTAATTGGCTGTTTAGTTGTACGTGTGGTGTCGGGGCTGTATTGATGTGATGTGGCAGGTGCCGTGACCCGTGGCAAGAAAGAGGAGGAAATGGAATGACGGAGGCTAAGGGGGTGGTGCGAGGTTGTTTGCCCACAAAGAAGCGGCGGACGAGGGGCAGTGGCCTGTACCAGCTGCCCAGCCACCCGCGACACGGAAATGTCAGGGGTCAGCTCTCCAACTTCCTCTGCTCCTACACGCACGTCGTGACCCTGCGTGCCACCTCTACACGCTCCCGTTCAAGCTCTACTCCGAGATACGCGTGCAGCGGAGAGAGTGCAGAGTAGAGCAGCAGCAGTAGCAGTAGCCAACCGTCTATATTCTATTCGCGGTTTCTTCACACTTTTTTTAATCAAACCTACGAGAAATCACACCTTGTATGACGTGTTTGGTTGTTTCTTAAATATGCCATGTATCACAAGCGATGTATACTTGTGTTAACATAAAAGTACATTGGTTTTAGTTAAATTGAAAATTTTTAAAAATATTTTGTCTATAAATTATAATATTTCATTTATAATTGGTATGAATACAAACAGTGAGAAAATAGGTGTGTTGATAAAACATAATACGAATAGTCCTTATGCAAAATATTATTACACTCACTGCACACGAATGGAGTGCGTTGACCCACATGTGTAATTTTCGAGACTAGGATTGGCTTTGTGTGCACGAGGCGGAGGAATATCCTGGAAGTAGAACTTTAGCAGGGTTTCAGAAAAGTGTGAAATAACAGTGAATGAACTACATATACACCACCATTGCAATGTTCTGTACTTAAGGGTGCTGGTCACCAAAAAATTCATTACTTTATATGTGTATGACATACCGTTCAACTTTTAGACATAACTTGCAAATATTCTTTCCTCGCAGACAAATTTTTTTTGTATTTATGGTATGTCAAATCACAATTTTAGTGTTTTTCGGGAGTAAAAATAAAATAAACGAAAATACAGAAAATTTAACAAAGGTGATTGAAATATTTTGTCTTAATTCATTTTAAACCATGCTTAGCAAACTGTTTTACAAAAAAATCATAAGTTGATTTTAATAAAAAAAAACAAATGCAAAAATGTTCTAGTTATAAGCAATTTTTAAAAATTGCGAAAACATTACACAGCGTGATTTTACAGATTATTGAAGTAACTCTAACTCACGGTATCTTATCTCATTATGGATCATCTCATTTTGAGTTAGTGTCTATTATTTGTAAGTCTCAAAAACACTATAATTGTGATTTTGACATACCATTATAAAAAAAGGCTGTTTGATTTTTTTTTACGAGTAAATTGTTTTTCTAAGTGATGTACATAATCCGAACAATATTTCGTAAAAATAATGAAGTTCTGATTACTACACGAACGTGTTATGTTGAACAAACTATGTTCTATGCAGTAAAAACAAAGAGTGTTCAACTCTAGGGATTTCATTTATGCCATTAAATACTGTCACAAAGAAAACCAGTACTAATATTCACTTTTAACAGTGTTTACATGGGATCTACAACCTAGTTCCTATATTAAGCTGTCTTGGAGTGTTCTGATTAAATAAATCTGATTTATGTAACTGTATTTTTTCTCGTTGTATAGCAATTTAAAATTTAAAAAAAAATATTTTGTACAATATTTACTTTGATATTGACCAACTTAAACGACAAAAAATAATTACTCAGTGCTTTAATCTTGAAACAAACCAACGCCAGGATTAATAAGACAATGCAAGCAAACCTCGCCAGGTGTGTGAAGTAAAAATACTCAAGTAACTAAACAAAGACGAAGGAATTATGGACGAGGATGAAGGTGATTACACGGCAGCACTCGCGAAAAAACCCACATCGCAAATATGGATTGCGATATCAAAGCAAGGGCAACGACAAACAACGAGCGCAAGAGTCGCACAGCCCGGCACAAGAAGCCAGCGCGCAGTGGTTGCTGAGACTACAAGAAAGAATTGAGTTGAGAGATATCGGCAGTTCTTAACAACGAGGTCTTGAGGGTGAAATGAGGTGAGAATGGGGACGCGCCGGAATGCAAGGGCGGGGGAACGGGAGTTCCCCGAGAAAACCCGCCGACCAACAGCTTCGTCCGGGACGATTCCCACTTGCGAAAATCCGGGAGTGACCCGGCCAGGGATTGAACCCGGTTCGCCTTGGTGGGAGGCGAGTAGTCTGACAGCTCAGCCATCGCTGCCCTACAAGAAAGACGTCACCTTGAAACAAAGGTGGCACATTCGGACTAATGAAAGTTCACTTCCCATTGGCTATTACTTCGTCTCGTTTATTGCTTAACTGTTTCTTTCGGCTAGTATTTCAGCCTGTTTACGCCAGACAAAAGGTGCGTCCAAAAAATATGAAACATTTTCATTTTGCAAGAAGCACGCAAAATAGCCTGTAAATATGTATGGAGTGTGAGAAGGCGAAAAAGTCATCGGGTTTTTCCTTAAAGCTATGTCCAGAATGAAGAGTCACTGAATACCGACTGCTAGACTGTAAATTGTATATCTTATTATTGTAAAGTCATTTCCTACATTACGACCTTATTAAAACAAAGGAATGCAAAAAAATTGTTCACGTTATGATTTTTTATATAGTCTGTTCAATTTTGAGAGTCCAGCTTAAAGTCTACATGTATGTATAATGTATTTTCTGACAACACGTGGTCCAGAAGTATTTTAGAAGAGTAAAAGAAGATAAAAATAAGTTTTCTCCAACTAAAGTGTTTACATAAATATAAATAAATTACACATATTTTCTCTTGCAGTCCTGCTGGTTGAATGCCTTATGTAAACACGAAACCAAATACCGCCATTTCATACACGCCAGCATGTCAAGGCTGCTTCCAACATGTCACGTACCAGATGGAGTATGAACAGTTCTGTAGGAATACACACTTTAATTTTCATTGTGCACATCTTTTGTCTCAGGGTTTCGTTTTCAACTGAACTTAAGTAAGAGTGGCTTTCAATGGAGCATAGCACCTGACTGCGCAACATGCAGAACTCGTTAGAAATTATTTCACTCACTACCAAAATTGTCAGAAAAGTACGATTTGTGTTTAATATAGGAAAGAAGAACGCATGTGCATTTCCTATCTGGATGTTTCACAAAGCACATTTTGAAAGAAAATTCTCGTCAAGCAAGACCATCATAATAATTTCTCAGGTTGTACAGAATAAAGCATTAGTAACATTTTTTAAATATTTTATTTTACGCGCATACATTTCAGCAACGAAAATTATCATTATTACAATTAAAATAAATGTCCATGAAATCAATTAAAAATATTTTTACAATCTAGTAACAATGTTTTTTTTTTTCATACAACCACATCAATTATTTTCATTAACCCACTTGACTAAGGTTTTCTTGCAATAATATTTTTCTGAAGTACCTAGAATGAAAATAATCTTACATTTTTATTAAAAATAAAATATCATTAATCTATTTTTAAAAAGTATTTAAACAAGTAAATTATAGTGAAATATTTTACAGTTACAAAATATAAGCAATGCTGTTTGATATGCAAAATAAATCATACTTATCTGGCAGTTTTGGGTAGTGAGTTTACTACTTTATAATAAGTTCTCCTGGTTTTCCAGTCCGGCGCAGTGCTCCTTCTACAGCAGCGGGTCCATTAGAAGTCACTAGCGTGAATGGTTGCGAGCACAGGGGAGGAGATGGGATGATGGCGGACGCAGAGCACGTCTCTAGGAACAGAAGGACTGGCAACAGGATAACAGTTCCCCAACAAGGAGGCTGCGGTGGTGGGATGACTGTTATCTCGTCCCGGCTCCTTTCAGCGGCTGTGTCGCCAAACAAGGACGGTGAGAAGTACCCTCCGCGCACCACACACAACTCCACAGTACTTCCACTTTCCCTCTGGCTGGCCGGCGTACAGTCCCGGGCGTCCTACCACCGCGGTGTACACGTTAAATAGACTGTTCTCCGTAAACTGAGCACTTTTGAAAGCCCTGCTTAGCACCTACTTTCCTCCTCATTTCGTATCCTTCCGCCATATGTAAAATTTCCACTGCCGTGGTTCTTATGACTATTCATGCGCCACTGAAGTGAAAACGTGAAATTGTTAGGAACCTGAATGTGTTACTACAATCTATTCGCGATCACTTCCAACTTTTCTGAAGTCCTGCTAAAGTTCTACTTTCGTGATATTCCTCCGCCTCATGCACACAAAACTTATAAAATTTCACCAAGAGGGCCAACGCACCGCACTCGTGCGCACTCAGTGTAATAATATTTTGGATAGTAACGCTCCACCGTATTGTGGAACCAGCTAAAAACTGCTCCATCGTTAACCCTGCCTAGTCCCTTCTTCCTGTCTGCAGCGTGTCCTTCCATAGACAACAAGAGAGCATTAATACTGCCGTCTACTTGGAGCACAGTATACCCGCGCCTATAAGTCACAATCTGATATTGTGGTCGCGGTGGTGTGGTGGTCCGACTACTCGCCTCCCTCAACATCAAATTGCAAAACTACGACGAATATTATTTCCACTTCTCCAATGAACATATGTCTATTAAATTTATTAGAGCCATTAATAAAGTGTGAGAAAATTCAGTAATCAAAGTCCTTTCCCCCATATGGATGTAGGCCCACATCCACATTTACAAAATAATATAAATTTTAACAAAAAATGGAAATCCGAAAGTCATATATGGAGTAAAGCTATTTATTTTAAATAGCTTAGGAAATTCTGCCCGTCAATTTCTGCAGTGTCAGCCATATTTACAAATATAATTTTCTTGTTTCTACGCTAAATTCAGTACACAGACAGTGAGGGTGTGAACGCCAAGTTGTAGTTTTGTCACGGACTTCTGTGATTTAAATAATAGTGTATCTTAAGAACTTGATTCCTCACGCAAAAAATATGGATAGGGGGAAACGGTCATGAAACTGTTTACATTGTTAGATAACGGGAATTAAGTATAGTTTGTTGGTTGTAAATTGTAAATTTTTGAAAACCTGGCATATTTTCCAATTTCATCCCATTGCGTGTCCTTCCATAGCCACAATTAACATGGCAATGAAGAAAATGAGAAGTACTAATACGTCCATCAAGCGATTCTGTAAAATTATTAGAAACATGAATTTTACTCTTATACCAGTTCTTACTCTAACGCGCAGGAAACAAAAAGAATGTTTCACTGGCCTACAGTTAACAAGCGGTCGTATATCGAACTGCCGCTGCCGACATTACTGTAAATACTCTTGGTCAGATAATACATTAACATAACGGGTGTTTTTGAAAAACATTGATGAACTCCAACAGCTTATTACTTAGAAAAATATTAATGATATGTTTAAATCTTTCCTTAAAGTGATTATTAAGAAAGTTATGCGCACCCAAAATCGAATTTTCAAATCCTTTTTGTTAAAAATACCAGAAACTACTTGCGATTAATCAACAAATCCGTGAATGATTTTTGTATAACGGATATCTTACACGTATGAAAACGCGATGGAAAATATAATCCCCTTTCATAGTGAAAATGGGGGTAGGCATCCTATTTTTGGAAGAACCATTGTAACAGTAAGACGTACGCAGTCTCTTAACCCATTAAGACCCAGCGTACACAATTGTGCACATTACGCTCGTGAAAGTCATTTTTGGTCTGCACTGCACTCTGAAAAGCTCAATGGCCTATGATCTTACACTAAAGAGCAAAAAAAAAAAAAAAAAAAAAAAAAAAAA